>CM031963.1:25456204-25488704 GCA_018749465.1 Paracanthobrama guichenoti | reverse complement strand
AAATAACAGAAAACATTAGCTTTGCTGTTATGTTGGTGTTGCTAATAATTTCCACTCTGTTCTTATCAAATTTGTGCTTGAAATGAATTGTGTTTCATGAGAACTGTAGAAGAAAATTTAACTGAACCCAATATTTAGTTAATGGTGAAGGTGGACATTCTCATGATGATTGTAAGAATGATAAGTGCATGTTAATGTCACAGTGCGATGTGTCTTGAATAAATTAGGCCTAGGTCCGCAGGGCTCTAGAGTGCGACCAAAATTTGTGCATCTAACGTCCTCTGCCTCTCCAGAAACGAAGCGTTTGTTCTCCTTTGACGGAACCAGCGTTGCCAGATTGGGTCGACGATTTCCAGCCTAGAAGCTCACCAAAACCCACCCACTCGTGTTCACAAAATGGCGCTGCCGGGTTCGGTCGCCGTTCAGGTCGCTCCGCGAAGACTGTGCTTTTATTTACTATTTTACTTTCTTTTACTCTCAATTTTTACAAACTTATCAACTGCATTGATCTGCTATGACAGCAAAACTCTTTTGGACATTGGTTACCTCTACACTGGACTGTTTCAGGACACTTTCGCCGATCCTCTGTGGCCATCTGAGATCCTTCGGAACGCTGAGTTGAACAATGGCCAGACAAGTCAACGGCGAAGAATCAAGAAACACCGCGGGAAACGTGCTGGGATACGCAACAGACTGAGGAAAAGGGCATTCAGCCCTCTTCTCCCGAGCATTCTTCTAGCAAATGTTCAATCCTTGGAGAATAAGATGGACGATCTTAGAGCCAGGATCAGTTTTCAACGGGACATGAGAGACTGTAACATCTTTTGTTTGTCCGAAACATGGCTCACGCCCGTGGTCCCGGACACAGCTGTGACACCATCGGAGAACTTCTCTGTTTTTCGGATGGACAGAACAGCCGAGGCCGGTAAATCCAAAGGCGTGGAGTATGCTTCATGTTCAACAAGAAATGGTGCGACCCCAGGAACATCACCATTCTCTCGCGGTTCTGCTCGCCTCATCTGGAACATTTAACAATCATTTGCCGCCCATTCTATCTGCCGAGGGAGTTTTCTGCGGTCGTTGCGACCGCTGTTTACATTCCACCACAGGCAGACACAGTGCTGGCTTTATCTGGCCTTCATGATGTTGCCAGCGGCGTCATAAACAAACACCCCGACGCGGCGTACATTGTCGCGGGCGATTTTAACAAAGCAAACCTGAAGAAAGTCTTGCCAAACTTTCACCAGCATGTCTCCTGTCCTACACGAGGAGCAAACACACTGGATCATTGCTACTCTCCGTTTAAGAACGCCTATAAAGCGCGGTCACTTCCAGCTTTTGGCAAATCGGATCATGCCGCCATTTTCCTCACACCTGAATACAGACAAAGGCTCGTTCAGGAACCCCCGGTGAGGCGGGAAGTTAAGCGCTGGTCACCCCATTCAGAGACCGCGCTACAGGCAGCTCTTGATGATGTGGATTGGGACATGTTCCGAGCGAGTTCAGCTGACGTAAGCGAGTTCACAGATGTGGCGCTTTGCTTCATCAACACGCTTACAGAGCAAGCCACACAAACAATAACAATAACGTCCTTCTCAAATCAGAAACCGTGGGTGGACAATTCAATCCGCGCTGCAGTGAACACACGCACTGCTGCTTACAACGCCGGTCTCCTATCGGGGAACATGACTGAATACAGATCGTCCTGCTATGCTCTCAGACGCGCAGTTAAAGCCGCAAAACTCCGCTAAAGACCGAGTAGAGTCTCATTTCCAACTCAACGACTCGCGGCGCATGTGGCAAGGTCTGAGGTCCATCTGCTCTTTTGGATCTAAATCCTCTGCAGAGGTGAGCTCTGATCCGTCGCTTGTGAATGAGTTAAACTCTTTCTGCGCTCGCTTTGACTGTAACCGCGGCAACGCGACTCCGCCAAGTGGCGCGTCAGAGGGAATTACTCAGAGCAGCAACAACCACGTGATCTCTGTCTCGGAGGATGAAGTTCGGAGGGCACTCAAGCGTGTGGATGTCAGGAAAGCTGGACAGGACGTCAGGACAGATGGTATTTCAGGCCGTGTTCTGCAGTCCTGTGCTGATCAGCTCGCCGGGTTGTTTACATCCATCTTCAATCGATCTTGCTACATCTGTGGTCCCCACCTCCTTCAAAAAATCCACCATCATCCCTGTCCCTAAGAACAGTAAACCCTCTTGCCTAAATGACTATCGTCCAGTGGCTCTCACATCTATAGTCATGAAGGTCTTTGAGAGACTGATACCAGAGAAAATACCATTTGCGCCTTCATTCCTGACACTTTGGACCCTCTTCGGTTTGCCTATCGTCCCAATAGATCGACTGAAGATGCCATCTCTCATGTCCTCCACTCCTCCCTCACTCACATCGACAGCAAAAGTGGGAACTACATAAGGCTGCTATTTATTGACTATAGCTCAGCCTTTAACACCATAGTTCCCATCAAGCTAACCTCCAAACTCCTGGATCTCGGCCTGAATCCTTCTCTCTGCCACTGGATTGAGGACTTCCTCACTGGCAGGCCTCAGGTGGTGAGAGTAGGCCAGTCCACCTCCTCCATCACCCTGAGTGTGGGAGCTCCACAGGGCTGTGTCCTGAGTCCCCTGCTCTACTCTCTCTACACGCATGACTGTTTGTCCACACACAGCTCCACCTCTATCATCAAATTTGCTGATGATACTGTTGTCCTGGGCCTCATTTCCAACAACGAGACGGCATACTTGGACGAGGTGGAGCATCTAACATCATGGTGCCAGGACAACTGTCTCTCTCTGAATGTTGGCAAGACCAAAGAAATGATTGTGGACTTCAGGAAGAGACAGCAACGGACATACTCCCCCCTCATGATCAGCGGGTCACCAGTAGAGAGAGTGAGCAGCTTCAAGTACCTGGGTGTAAACATCTCCGAGGACCTGACCTGGTCTGCTCACATTCAGACACAGGTGAAAAAAGCCAGGCAAAGACTGTACCACCTGCGCCAGCTGAGGAAATTCAGGGTTTCACCAGCTATCCTGAAAACTTTCTATTTAGGGGCAATAGAAAGTGTATTAACTAAAGTAAAAGTAAAGTGCATCACAGCGTGGTATGGGAACAGCACCAGTCATGACTGCAAAGCCCTGCAAAGAGTCGTGCGCTTATCCGAGCGTATCTCGGGGTCAGCTCTCCTGTCTCTGCAGGACGTCTACACCAAACGCTGCAAAGGTAGAGCTACTAAGATCATCAAGGACTCTAATCACCCTGCAAACCCTCATTTCACGCTGCTGCCATCTGGTAAGCGCTTCCGAAGCCTGATGGCCAAAACTGAGAGACTCAGAAGGAGCTTCTTCCCCCAGGCCATCAGACTCCTGAACTCAGTCACTTAACATCACGTGACTTCACTTCAGGATAAACATTGATACACTGACATTGCACTGCACTTTCTGTTCTCGTTGTTACTGTGTAACAACCTGTTATAAACCTGTTTGCACATTATACTCCTATACATTTGTTAACCACATATTTATAAGTCTACGGTTTACTCACTGCACAGTTTACCTCACTTATTTTATTCCACTTCTTTTCTTTTTTTACTTTTTCTTTTTCTTGATTATTTATAATTCTACAGATATAGTACTTGATTATTTATAATTATATAGATATAGTATATATATATATATATATATATATATATATATATATATATATATATATATATATATATATAAATAAATAAAACTCTTGAATCTTGAATCTTGAGCTCCAAGAAAAACTGGCCTCCAGGCCTTTAACTGACAAAATAATGTGATTATTGTCATACCAATCAATGTTATAAGTACCATTTTTATCTCCTTAAAACATAATGTTGATGACAAAAATTCCCAGGAAAACGGATCAAAACAGGGAATACATTAAATGGAATTAGCAAATATGACTAAAATGTCCAGCTGGAAACAGCAATCAAGAAATTAATCGGTGACTTAACCCTCAGAAAATAAAATGTGCATAATTTTTATTTTCAACAGTAATAAGCCAATTTAAGTGCTAGGGGTGTAACGGTACACGTATTCGTACCGAACTGTTTTGGTACAGGGCTTTCGCTTCGGTGCACGTGTGTTCCGAATGCAGTCTTTAACAGTTAACAGTCGGCTTGTTTTAAGCACGGAACATACTTCAATCCGAGTTCCCACATGAACATATTAAGTATTCAGTCCATTTTATCATGAAATTCAATACCGCTTTGACGCTCTTTAATGTGACGTGACTGATCGCTGTAAAAGCGTGCCAGCCACTGACAATGACAGCCACTGTGTATAAATGATTATATTTAAATTATATTTCAACAAAAAAATATATATAATTAGATTTAGAAGTTAATGCAAAAGCTGCCTAACGTGAAGCTTATAGCTTATTTGATTATTATATCTAAAAATAAATAGCAACTGAATTTAGGCTAATAGTTTGGGCTCTGATGTTAATCTTTAATATTATAATGTGCAGATAAGTTGCAGATGTCCTGATCAGTGTTTGCGTGATGATGGACAGGAGTTATAGTCCAATATTCGATTTCAATTCAAGTCATTCAGCTACGCTCTCAGAATTGTTTGTAATTCAAGTCACAGGTCTAATCCATGTTTTAAGAGTTGGATCACTCTCTGCCACTCTTTATTGTAGATATAACTTACTGTATATTTATGCCACTTTGGCATAGCGATTACTTGAATATACAGCTACAAGTTATAACGCTAAAAACATGTCATGTCATATACTGAATGAGCACATCTGCCTTGCTGATCGCTGATTGGCTGAAAGGGCATGCTCGTCATCAACACCAGCCAGCTGACTCTTCGTGGGCCTGTCATGATGACCAATTTTATGCTGTACATGCACACTTGAGGTTTGTTTATTACAATTAGACTATAAAATGCAGATGTTTGAAACCGCCGAACTGATCCCAAACCATCCCAAATTTTGTCCACCCGCCCAAGCCCATTTATACCTGTACAATTAAATTCAAAACCACCCAATCTGGCAACACTCGGCGGAACTCGCACTCATGATTGGATCATATCGTGGTCTAAACCAATCAGAGACAGAGATGGGGCGGGTCTTTGCCTCTGATTGGCTGTGGTCCAGATCTCAGTTTAGGGAAGTACTTTTAAACAGTAGCACTTTCTATTTTGAATTTTTTTTATTTTGCTTAAAGTCCTCATGAAATCAATAATGCTGAATCAAACAGTATTTTTCATTACACATAAAAAGAGAACACGCATACATATTCAGTAACGCCTGCTTCCAATTATTTGTGATCACAGGAATGCACAAAACAACTCCATAAAGACTTTTAAGTCCAAAGTCTTAGGGTGAACAATTAATAATTAAAAGTTTAATACACAGAAAAAAAATTGGTAGTCTTTAATCAAAATCTGAAAAGTAACTCCGGTCTCAGATGATGTCACTTTGACAGCTTGGGTTTGAATATCCTTAACCACTCCTCCAACTGTTAGTCTGCTATGAGCGAGCGATGGAGAGGAGCACTGAAGTAAAACCTTACCCTCTATTCAATATACAGTTCACTTGGAAATACGTCACAGCACTGAAATAAAATCAGTTATAACTTCCAGTTCACTGGGTCTTTAAAATGTTTTAATTTGACAGCTCAGTGAAGCACTTTAAACATTTTTTTTTTTTTTTTTTTTTTTTTTTTGTAAGATTTTTGTTTTTATATACAGTATAATTGTGCTTCAAAATAAAAAAAGTATTTACCTACACCTTATTCTTGTTTAAAATCATTTACATAATATATATGAATGTATATGGAGCGTAATAAAAAGGTGACTTTGAAATTGTGGCGTTAATGGTGAAATTTCGGGTGCACCTAAATAAAAAGTTTGGCGCACCAGTGCAACTAAGGCAAAATGTTAGTCTGGAAACCCTGGTCCGATGTTTCTCTCTCTTTTTGACCTTATTGTCGGAGTAGACACTTTTCATTATGATAGATGTATTTGTTATTTGTTGTGTCTAAAATCAGGAATTTTTCCTTCTGGTTCTAGAGTTCTGAGGTCTCCCCTGTTGAAATTGTCACATCGACGCTAACGTGTACTGTAACTGCTGTTAACCTTCTCTGGCAAAGCAGAGGATCTGTCCATCTATCTTAATCACTATTTCTCATTTTATGCCACCAGCTTGAGTATATTTATAGCTGATATTTTATTTGTTTTTTGTTTTTATAAATTACAGAGTATTGCGGGATTGCCTTCTCTGTGCAGGAGGCATATTTTGCTGCTTCAAGATAGCATAATTGTGCTGGCAAATTATGTACAAGTATATAAATAGGTTTGTTTGTGATTGAAGTATTTTTGTGTTACAGTTGCTTCTGGTCTGATATTGTCACTTTGATATTTCTTTGTCTAGGTCACTGTTTTCCCTTGCTTGTTTGATTTTTAGAACTGTGTGATCCTGTAGTGTTGTTTTAGTTATAGTGTTGCTGTGAGCTTTCTACGGTTTTTTTTTGTTTGTTTTTTTTAAACAATCTTTTCTGTTTTGAAGACTCCAGGTCCACATGCTGAATGGAGCCCTTCTAGCTCTTCTCTTCCCAGTAGTCAACACTAGACTGGTGAGTATATTCATGGTAATAATGTAAACCAAGTAAATTACACTATAGTAGTGGTTAAAACACAGCAATTGTCAAGTGTTCCTCACTGTAGACTGTAGCACGATGTTAATGTGTAGGCATGCTTAATGTTGTCATGTTTGACAGTCATTGGCTGTCTCATTGGCAACAGAGACAGCCAATGAACATAATCTTTTTATATTATATTCTACTGAAATTCTACATTATTTTACATCAACATCAGTTGTTTATATTCCACATCACATAGAACCTGATATTTGTTTTGTGGCTAGTGTTCTTTTCAGGATTATAATGTTGGAGGGGAGATCCATCCCGAAGAGCACTAGATAAATGTATTTTTAGTTTTTGTTGCTGTTTTAGATGTATTTAATGTATTGTGTTTTATGTGGCAGAAACAAAGAAAGTTGGGAGGACACTGCTTTTTCTAAAGGGGACCTATTATGCCCCTTATTAGTCTCTGATTTCCCCAGAGTGTGTAGTCTATATGAAGTTTATCGCATTTTTATAGCATGTTAAAATTGCCACCTTTTGGGGGTGAGCAAAAACACGGACAAAAAGTGTGTCCCTTTAAATGCAAATAAGCTGGTGCTAATTTTTTCCAGTTTCAGTTTGCCCAGTTTCAAGAAGAGGGCGTAGCTTCAAGATCTCATGCTCCGGTGTCAGGACAATTTCACGCAATGAAAATGTCAGAAATTCAATAGCTAGCCTATGTTTGGTTTGAACCAGAGTCGGACAGTGATGTCTACAGAGTCAGAGAATAAATGCTGCATGGAGATAGAGCAGTATAGTTTAGTTTAATTACAGTTATAACTTATCTTGTCATCTTGCTTTTATCAACTATTAGTACAAGCCTGTTGTAGAGGACCCCGTCCAAATGATGGCCAAAATTTTACTGATGAGTTTTATAAAGTTTATTGTACATCACACAAAAGATGAAGTGTCGGTTATCACTCCAGAAAATCACCGTAAGAGCTGAATACACAGTACAAGAAGTGCACTGGTAAACTGGTAAACTTAATATCCATAAAACAACTCAGAGGAACTGTAATAAAGAGTGTGCGCTCCCTTTCATTACTGCTGTGACCAGTATCGCTATAATCTGGATCAGAAACATGCTAATACGGCAGCTGTTGACTTGCGAACGGCTTGTTCTGAGATAGTGCTTATGATTTATGCCTCTTGAATGCCCCTTGAAATACCTCTAAATTTGTAATCTTCCACCTGCTTTCTTAAAAGCATGTGTTTTTTTTTGTTTTTTTGTTTTTTACCAATGTGTGGAGGGTTTCTCTTTAACTTTCTTCAAACAGAGGGGTGCAACACTATCCAGAGTGTTGGAGAAGACTTTATTCATAGTTTCTATCCTTACATCAAGTTCTTCAGAGCTTGTTGGCACTGTACAGTAAAAAGTAAGCACACTTCCATCACTGTAATATTTCACTGTGACAGTAGTCAGAGATAGAATCTTGTGTATTTACTGCCACTGAAATTCCTTGTGGCGGCGGTGATAGGTATTTTGGTTGACTACATACCTACTGTAGGTTAAATTGGTGCTGTATGTTTGGTGATGGGGGCTGATCACATGTTTGTGGCTATTGTGGGCTAAGGTCATAGTGCCAGCAAATGGTAGCAGGAAGTTTTTTTTACCTGACATTTGTTTTCCTAGAGCCGCCAGGTGGCGATGGCACCTTAGTGCTCGAGCCCGCTTGCACCGATACTATACTATATTTTTATGGTTTAGCTGTTTGTTTAGATGCTTATTGCATAAGCATATACAGTAGTAATAGTGACACATGCTAACACCAAATAAGACTAGAATGCAAGGCTCTCTGTATGTTTTATCTAAACATATTTGTTTCCCCGTCACAGCTTCCATTTGAAAAGGAGATCTACTATATTCAGCACTCCATGCTGTATCTTGTGCCAGTCTACCTCTTCAGAAAAGGAGGTGAGTTTCTGAAGTTTGGTCAAACAGTAGTCCTGGACCTTTTACCCCACATTGTCCACATGTGCACCACAATGTAATTTTAGCTTCCCTGTCAGTATGTTTCAGTTGAAAAAACGAGCAATGTAAATACTATTGAAATCAGTAGCATGTTATTTATAGAGCTCTACCCAACTGAAAGAAACAGCCAAAAGCTGAAAACTCATTTCTTCTGTGAGCACTTAACTGCAAGCCTGCTTAAAAAAAAACGAACCTTTCACTTTGTCTATGCTCTCACTATTTCTTAATCTTTCCCTTATTCTAGCTTGTACTATCCTGAACAGTGACTGAAACTTTGTATTAAAAAATGTGCATTGCCTCTTTAAGATAAATGAATAAATGTAAATTTAACTGATTGACAATTTTGAAATTAGTTTTGTTGTTGTCAGAACAGCACTTCATGTGCCCAGGGTAAAAGATACAGGAGTGAAGCAATGATGTTTAGAGAGAAATAAGTAAACCTATAGTGTCACCTAATGTTCAGACAGGACAACTACAGCTCCACATCGGCCTAAAAGAACAGAATAAGAACAAAGATTAGCATGTCTAGATTATATGGGTGTGTAACTGTACACAAAACTGACGGTTCGGTACAGCAGTTTTACAAAAACAGTGGTTTACTGAAAAAATTGTGTCTGTCCTTAAATTAATTCAATTATAACTAAAAGTTTCTTAAAGATAATGCTGTAAACTATATAGGGAGCCCTTACTTACACATTATAATATTAAAGGTTAACAACAGAGCCAAAACTATTAGCCTAAATTCAGTTATTTATTTATAATATAATATAATATACACTCACCTAAAGGATTATTAGGAACACCTGTTAAATTTCTCATTAATGCAATTATCTAATCAACCAATCACATGGCAGTTGCTTCAATGCATTTAGGGGTTTGGTCCTGGTCAAGATAATCTCCTGAACTCCAAACTGAATGTCAGAATGGGAAAGAAATGTGATTTAAGCAATTTTGAGCGTGGCATGGTTGTTGGTGCCAGACGGGCCGGTCTGAGTATTTTACAATCTGCTCAGTTGCTGGAATTTTCACGCACAACCATTTCTAGGGTTTACAAAGAATGGTGTGAAAAGGGAACATCCAGTATATGGCAGTCCTGTGGGCGAAAATGCCTTGTTGATGCTAGAGGTCAGAGGAGAATGGGCCGACTGATTCAAGCTGATAGAAGAGCAACTTTGACTGAAATAACCACTCGTTACAACCGAGGTATGCAGCAAAGCATTTGTGAAGCCACATCACGCACAACCTTGAGGCGGATGGGCTACAACAGCAGAAGACCCCACCGGGTACAACTCATCTCCACTACAAATAGGAAAAAGAGGCTACAGAGGCTAGGCCTGGTCTGATGAGTCTTGATTTCTGTTGAGACATTCAGATGGTAGAGTAAGAATTTGGCGTAAACAGAATGAGAACATGGATCCATCATGCCTTGTTACCACTGTGCAGGCTGGTGGTGGTGGTATAATGGTGTGGGGGATGTTTTCTTGGCACACTTTAGGCCCCTTAGTGCCTTTTGGGCATCGTTTAAATGCCTACCTGAGCATCGTTTCTGACCATGTCCATCCCTTTTATGACCACCATGTACCCATTCTCTGATGGCTACTTCCAGCAGGATAATGCACCATGTCACAAAGCTCGAATCATTTCAAATTGGTTTCTTGAACATGACAATGAGTTCACTGTACTAAAATGGCCCCCACAGTCACCAGATCTCAACCCAATAGAGCATCTTTGGGATGTGGTGGAACGGGAGCTTCGTGCCCTGGATGTGCATCCCACAAATCTCCATCAACTGCAAGATGCTATCCTATCAATATGGGCCAACATTTCTAAAGAATGCTTTCAGCACCTTGTTGAATCAATCCCACGTAGAATTAAGGCAGTTCTGAAGGTGAAAGGGGGTCAAATGCAGTATTAGTATGGTGTTCCTAATAATCCTTTAGGTGAGTGTGTATATGTGTGTGTGTGTGTGTGTGTGTGTGTGTGTATGTGTATGTATATATATATATATATATATATATATATATAATTTGTTTTTTTTGTTTGTTTTTTTTAAAGAGGATGGTTAGTATGCATCAACAGCCAGAAACTGTATATTCCGGAAATGGCGCCGCTGTGTTTGGTCGCCGTTCAGGTCGCTCCGTGAAGACTGTGCTTTTATTTACTATTTTACTTTCTTTTACTCTCAGTTTTTACAAACTTATCATCTGCATTGATCTACTATGACAGCAAAACTCTTTTGGACATTGGGTACCTCTACACTGGACTGCTTCAGGACACTTTCACCGATCCTCTGTGGCCATCTGAGATCCTTCGGAACGCCGAGTTGAACAATGGACAGAGCCAGCGGCGTAGAACAAAGAAACACCGTGGGAAACGCGCTGGTATCCGTAACAGACTGAGGAAAAGGTTATTCAGACCTCCTCTCCCGAGCATTCTTCTAGCAAATGTTCAATCCTTGGATAATAAGATGGACGATCTTAGAGCCAGGATAAGTTTTCAACGGGACATGAGAGACTGTAATATCTATTGTTTGTCTGAAACATGGCTCACGCCCGCAGTCCCGGACACAGCTGTGACGCCGTCGGAGAACTTCTCTGTTTTTCGGATGGACAGAACAGCCGAGGCCGGTAAATCCAAAGGCGGTGGAGTGTGTTTCATGATCAACAAGAAATGGTGCGATCCCAGGAACATCACCATTCTCTCGCGGTCCTGCTCGCCTCATCTGGAGCATTTAACAATCATCTGCCGTCCATTCTATCTGCCGAGGGAGTTTTCTGCGGTTGTCGCGACCGCCGTTTACATTCCACCGCAGGCAGACACAGCGCTGGCTTTATCTGGCCTTCATGATGTTGCCAGCGGCGTCATAAACCAACATCCCGACGCGGCATTCATTGTCGCGGGCGATTTTAACAGAGCAAACCTAAAGAAAGTCCTGCCAAACTTTCATCAGCACGTCTCCTGCCCCACACGAGGAGCAAACACACTGGATCATTGCTACTCTCCGTTTAAGAACGCCTATAAAGCGCGGTCACTTCCAGCGTTTGGCAAATCGGATCATGCCGCCATTTTCCTCACTCCCGAATACAAACAAAAGCTCCTCCAGGAACCCCCGGTGAGGCGGGAAGTTAAGCGCTGGTCACCCCACTCAGAGACCGCGCTACAGGCAGCTCTGGGCGATGTGGATTGGGACATGTTCCGAGCGAGTTCAGCTGACGTAAGCGAGTTCACAGACGTGGCGCTTTGCTTCATCAACACGCTTACAGAGCAAGCCACGCAAACAATAACAATAACGTCCTTCTCAAATCAGAAACCGTGGGTGGACAATTCAATCCGCGCAGCGGCAGTGAAGCGCGACGCACTGCTGCTTACAACGCCGGTCTCCATTCAGGGAATATGAATGAATACAGATCGTCCTGCTATGCTCTCAGACGAGCAGTTAAAGCCGCAAAACTCCGTTATAAAGACCGAGTGGAGTCTCATTTCCAACTCAACGACTCGCAGCGCATGTGGCAAGGTCTGAGGTCCATCTGCTCGTTTGGATCTAAATCCTCTGCAGAGGCAAGCGTTGATCCGTTGCTCGTGAATGAGTTAAACTCTTTCTATGCTCGCTTTGACTGTAACCGCGGCAACGCGACTCCGCCAAGTGGCGCGTTAGAGGAAATTACTCAGAGCAGCAACAATCACGTGATCTCTGTCTCAGAGGATGAAGTTCGGAGAGCACTCAAGCGTGTGGACGTTAGGAAAGCTGCCGGGCCGGATGGTATTTCAGGTCGTGTTCTGCGGTCCTGTGCTGATCAGCTCGCCGGGTTGTTTACATCTATCTTTAATGAGTCCTCGCTACATCTGTGGTCCCCACCTCCTCAAAAAAATCCACCATCATCCCTGTCCCTAAGAACAGTAAACCCTCTTGCCTAAATGACTATCGTCCAGTGGCTCTCACGTCTATAGTCATGAAGGTCTTTGAGAGACTCATTAAAAACACCATTTGCGCCTTCATTCCTGACACTTTGGACCCTCTTCAGTTTGCCTATCGTCCCAATAGATCGACTGAAGATGCCATCTCTCATGTCCTCCACTCCTCCCTCACTCACATCGACAGCAAAAGTGGGAACTACGTAAGACTGCTATTTATTGACTATAGCTCAGCCTTTAACACCATAGTTCCCACCAAGCTAACCTCCAAACTCCTGGATCTCGGCCTGAATCCTTCTCTCTGCCACTGGATTGAGGACTTCCTCACTGGCAGGCCTCAGGTGGTGAGAATAGGCCAGTCCACCTCCATCACCCTGAGTGTGGGAGCTCCACAGGGCTGTGTCCTGAGCCCCCTGCTCTACTCTCTCTACACGCATGACTGTTTGTCCACACACAGCTCCACCTCTATCATCAAATTTGCTGATGATACTGTTGTCCTGGGCCTCATTTCCAACAACAATGAGACGGCATACTTGGACGAGGTGGAGCATCTAACATCATGGTGCCAGGACAACTGTCTCTCTCTGAATGTTGGCAAGACCAAAGAAATGATTGTGGACTTCAGGAAGAGACAGCAACGGACATACTCCCCCTCATGATCAGCGGGTCACCAGTAGAGAGAGTGAGCAGCTTCAAGTACCTGGGTGTAAACATCTCCGAGGACCTGACCTGGACTGCTCACATTCAGACACAGGTGAAAAAAGCCAGGCAAAGACTGTACCACCTGCGCCAGCTAGGAAATTCAGGGTTTCACCAGCTATCCTGAAAACTTTCTATTTAGGGGCGATAGAAAGTGTTTTAACTCAGTGCATCACAGCGTGGTATGGGAACAGCACCAGTCATGACCGCAAAGCCCTGCAAAGAGTAGTGCGCTTATCCGAGCGTATCTCAGGGTCAGCTCTCCGTCTCTGCAGGACGTCTACACCAAACGCTGCAAAGGTAGAGCTACCAAGATCATCAAGGACTCTAATCACCCTGCAAACCCTCATTTCACGCTGCTACCATCTGGTAAGCGCTTCCGAAGCCTGATGGCCAAAACTGAGAGACTCAGAAGGAGCTTCTTCCCCCAGGCCATCAGACTCCTGAACTCAGTCACTTAACATCACATGACTTCACTTCAGGATAAACATCGATACACTGACATTGCACTGCACTTTCTGTTCTCGTTGTTACTGTGTAACAGCCTGTTATAAACCTGTTTGCACATTATACTCTTATACATTTGTTAACCACATATTTATAAGTCTACAGTTTACTCACTGCAAAGTCTACTTCAATTATTTTATTCCACTTTATCCTTATTTGTTACCTTTTTTTTCTCTTGACTTGATTATTTATAATTCTACAGATATAGACATATATATATATATATATATATATATAGATAGATAGATAGATAGATAGATAGATAGATAGATAGATAGATAGATAGATAGATAGATAGATAGATAGATAGTACTTTTTTTATATCCTATTTCTATTATAATTTCTTCCTTGTGTTTTTAACTGTGAATTTGCACTGTCCATGGAGCGGACCTGTTTACATTTCACTGCCGGTTGTATATTCTGTATATAACTGTGTATGTGACAAATAAAACTCTTGAATCTTGAATCTTGAATCTATATTCATGTAGTGTGCGCATGTCAAAATATTAAATCTGATCGGAAGCTTGTGACATAGAAATGCGCACATCAACCCGATCACTTTTAGCGTTCATGTAAACACTACATTCATATTCATCAATCAGAATGAATTAATTCAGATAAAAGCAAAAAGTGTCCATGTAAGACTAAAACACGTTTTGGAAGAAGGATTAATAATGTATAATTTTATTTATTTGTAAAAGGGTTTCATTAATTAAAAGTATTACATTAAATATTTAGTTGAATAATGACAGCTATATCAAATAACAATCTTAGTCTAGAAGATGAATCTGAATTACATTATATAATTATATTCAGGCCTATATTTTTAGTTGATGGGATATAATATAGTAGACTATTCTGATTGAATGGTTCTCCTCAGTTGGCCTGTAGGTTATGATGAACAATATATGAGATGCACTTTTGGAAATAATATATAATAATTATCTGATCTTCTATAATTATTAAATTAAATGGTGAAAATGTCACTGGGGGCCTTCTGGCCCAATTCTATTGGTGAATTAACTTCACTTTAATTTTATTACAGTATAAATTAGTACTGTACAGTAAAAAAGTAATTTCAGGTCATGAAAATAAATGATCCAGCATCCAAATAAACATACTACTCTGACTTGGAGAGATATGGACTTTACATGCATCTTTAATAACCTTTAATAATCAGTTGTGTGTCTTGTTTGTCAGGTGTGTATAAGCCAGAGCCGCTTGGTGACATGTGGTGGGCGCTGCTGTCCACAGGAATCCTCTTCCTCTACCACTTTGTATTCCTCCAGGGTCTTGGAATGGTACGGCAATCAAACACTATTGCAGAATTCAGAATCACATACTGCCTTTTGTATTTCTGCCATTCAAAGATATGGTAGCTATGTTAAATATGGAATACTAGCTCGCTACTTGCTGAATTGTATAGATACTTGCTACCAGTGTTGGGAGTAATGCGCTACAAAATAACGCGTTACTGTAATTCCACTACTTTTAGCGGTAACGTGCATGTAACTAAATATATTTTTTTTTATCAAGTAATGCAATTACAGTTGCGTTCATTACTCGTGTTACTCTCTTTTGTGAAAAATGAACACTTACAGACAAGAAGCTCAAATCTAGGCCCTAGCCCGGCCCATGTTTTTTTATCCTCCCTTTTACACATTGTTGCAGCCATTAAAACAGTTCAGTTTTGTTATTAATGTCAAAGTAGTTATATTTTGATGCGTTTCTTTAAGTTAATTTAGAAAAATGTTTGGATTTTTTTTTTTTTTTGTTAAATTAAAGTTTTTATTTTTTAAAGTGACGACCAAGTGGCCAGTGGCCGACAGTCAGTTAACAATGTTACTTTGTGCGATGTGTGTTGCAGTAGCGCCATCATATCTGACTACAACATATATAGCCTATAAACACGCTCACACGTTTATTTTTTAACAATTTGCCAGGAGTAAAATGTACATATGTGGCTTAAAAAACCAGATGCATTTACACTTGTCCGGTTTCGCCTGAAATGCGTCCCAGACCACCTTCTGAATTGGTTTGTTTTAATGGTTGGATTTAAATACATTTCGAAAGAATTTCGGAAGGCATTTACTTCTGGTCTTTTCACAATCGTATAGATTTCTGGTCAGAGAAAACGAATGAAGTGACCAGGTGTAAAAAAAAGTCCTGCTGCTGGTGGACACTAAACACAGCACTATTGCTTGATTTGAAGGCCTGTTGCCCTGTTGATTACAATAAATAGGTCTAAAAATTATGTTTATTGTGTTTGACTGTTCATATTTACATTTAAAAGCAGACATAAAAGTAACTTAAGTTACTTTACCAATTACTGTATATCAAAAGTAATTAGTTACTAGGGAAAGTAATTCAATTACTTTTAAAAGAAGTAACTGTAACTAATTACTGCTTTTCAGTAACTTGCCCAACACTGCTCGCGACTTACCTTACACTGCATACTTCCACTGTTTTTAAGTGAAACCGCAGACATTATTCCACAACATCTCATTACATCGTCACATGACCTCATCACATTGTGTTTAATTCAGTAAGAGGTTATTTAGCATTTTTAATCCAATATTGTGTAAAAATGTCAAGAAATGCATAAATTCATCACATTTCAAGTCAGATATATTGTGGGATACAATATTTAGCGCAGTATGCTCTGTTGGATACTGTTCCTTTTAATATCATCTTGGTATTTTATCTATGACAATTTGCACACTGTGCATAATAATAGTAACTAGTACAGTTTGTTAGTATAGTATAGGTCTGAATATAGGCTTCACTACTGAATTATCTGGCACAGCAAGCAAGCTCTTATCAAGTAATGACTTCCAGTATATAAGCTGAAAATGTCCTTAAATATTTTAACACTTAAGAATAATGGTCATTAGTTAACATGAACTAATAATGAACTGCACTTATAAAGCATTTATTTATCTTTGTTAATGTTAATTTCAACATTTACTAATACATTATTAAAATCTTGTTAACATTAGTTAATGCACTGTGAACTAAGCTGGATTTTTATTAACTAACATTAACAAAGATGAACAAATATGTTAGTTAATACATTAACTAATAACCATTATTCTAAAGTGTTACCAATATTTCTATTGCTGTTCCTGGTGACCGTTGAATAAACGGAGAATAAATGTTAAGTGCTGTGGCAGCAGTAGGTTTTATGGTCTCTCTCACTCATTTTGACTCTTGAGGCCTCAGAAAGGTGAATGTGTGCTGTCATCATTACAATACCAGTCAAAAGTTTTGTATAATTGATTTTTTTTTTTTTTTAAATGGCTAAAATAACAGTTTTCTATTTTAAAGTATTTTTGCAATGTAACCTAGGCGTTGTACTGAATGCCACAGGATTGTGTAATGTTGAACCTGTGCATTTATGTATATCTTAATAGATTTGTAATTTTTTTTACAAAAATTTGTAATAGTTTGTAATTCAAAGTAATTTGCGCATAAAATGGACCTACGAAAACTTTCCTCCTGATTCACAAATGCTTTGTATACCACGGATTCGCTAGTTAAAAAATTTGTGTATATTAATGAATTCCAAACATTCGTAAATAGGCCGCACGTTCACGTTCATTCATAATTTGCATTATCCCCAGCCATGAGTTACAACTACGAAAAAAAGACCAATTGGCCATATGCCTAGCAATAAATATTCAATTATCGTGTGTCCACCAAAGCATTTTTGGCTAAAAATGCCTGGTGTTCTTCTGAAAACTCCCAGATGGTGGTGCTTGAAATGGATGTGTTGCATGGCAGTAATGTGTTACTAGTATCTCATTTTGAAGAATATTACTGAATATAAAAATGCAGTAACCACTAACCAGCAATATTAACTCCTCCATTGTTGTCCACAGTCGTTGTACAAGTAGGATGGTTGGTCGGTGTAGTATTTGTCCTGCCCCTCCTCCACTGTGATTGGACGGCTGGGTAAAAAGTGACAGTGACGAGTGCTACCTATTACCCAAAGTTGAACAGTTAAAAAAAAAAAGACAGGGAATTTCAAATGAAATATTATTATGGTAAATAGTGCATCAAAATGCACTGTCATCAGTTTGCCTAAATTAGAACACAGAACATTCAAATGTGCACCGTTTATGCGTGGTAGGGAGCAGGTGTACATTTCTTTCGTACCAACTAACATTTTCAAAATACAAACGTTTTCGTGAATCCAAAAATTTACGTGAGAATGGCTTTATGAACGATTTACACAAAAAAAAATGTTGGTCTATCTTCTGTAAAGCTCTGTCCTTCCTTTGTGGCTACACTTCCCCTGGGAGTCCTAAGGAATTTACGATCATTTACACGTGTTGATAAGAATGAAGGAGAACAAACCAGTTCCTGTGATTGTGCTGGTCACTCTGTGCACTGATGCAGACAGTTTCATTAATGACTGCTATTGACCATTATAACAATCTGCATCTCATTATTGTCAATGGAAAATTAACTTTGAAATTGACAAGAAATATCAATATTTCACTATCTTAGCCTTGATTCATACCCTGAAACAAACTAGAGTGGAAGTTATTTTAAGCTACTGTTTGAGCTTCTGCTTTTCAAACCGGAGAGTGTGTTGAAGGCCTATAGCGCCCTTGTTGCAGTTGAAAATGCAACTCTGCATTATGAATTGCATCCTAGTACATGTCATAAAATGTGACCCTAGACCTCATAAGTCACATGGGTATATTTGTGGCATGTATTTTTATTTTATGCGAAAAATCATTAGGATATTAAGTAATGTTCCATGAAGATATTTTGTACATGTATTATTAGTAGTAATATGTATTGCTAAGGATATCATTTGGACAACTTTAAAGGCGATTTCCTCAATATTTAGATTTTTTTGCACCCTCAGATTCCAGATTTTCAATAGGATAGGACAGTATTTGGCTGAGATATGACTAACAAACCACACATCAATGGAAAGCTTATTTATACATCATGTGGTTTAAAAAAATGTACCCTTATGACTGGTTTTGCGGTCCAGGGTCATATATGAAGCATGAAATTGAGCAAAATCTGCGTTCATGTACTTCCTATATGCATGGTTTGACTGTGCCTTAGTTATTGTGGCCCTATACTAACTCAATCTTGCATTTTGCTTCTCACCAGTTGACAGAAGTGAATTTGAACAACATGCTGTGTCCTGCTGTCTCAGACCCCTTTTATGGACCATGGTATCGAGTATGGGCAACGGGCCACCAGACCGCCTTGACTTTACTGCATGGCAAGGCTCTGACCATCCTCTCGCAGCACACTGCTCCCACATGCCGGTATTTACTGGATATAGCACGTCTACGCAACAAGAAGATGGACTAGTGTTTTATCAGCAGTCTTACGTGGACGAAACCTCATGCTCCTGAACTGAAACTTGTCCCGCATCCTAGATAACTTTACTACATACCTTTATTTTCCTATCTGTTGTTGTTTGGTCCAAACCCAAAAGATTGTTTTTACACCATAGGAGCAGGGGACAGCAGGATTCAAGCAACATAAAACCTTGCCTTTTTCTTTTTAGTTTGAATGTTTAGTTAAATGAAGATTCAGTGAACTTGTAACAGACATAACCTTTCTTCTAATGTTGCCTTCTCTAGTTATGCTCATCAAATGGTGAAATGGGGCCAACCCCAGTTCTTTTTACTCATTTGCTGAATAGCTGTTGCGCAGTTCCTCACGCCTTGCCGTTTTAAAAGATTGTCTCAAAATTACACTTTATTGTTGACCTGTTATGGGAAGCATAAACGTGATGGCACTGTATGTCTAGGAGATTTTCCAGGGCATTTCCAATGATCTGGCAGTATCTTTCTTTGATACCATTATGTAAATAGTCAGAACTCTACATTCTAAGCTGAAGCCATTAGCTGTTGGCTGAAGGTGTCCGATTGATTCCGTTAGCCACTCTCTACTGATGTTATTCAAGGGAAAGGACAGCGTTGTATCATAGCAAATTGACTGTTGTTTGTAGATAGAATGACCATTTTCAGGGTAGATTTGAATTTTAACTGATAGTTTAGATGTTTCTTACTGGGCCAGTTAAAAAGATTCAAACTTATTTCCCCTTATTTTACAAACATACTTTTTACGGTCTCAATATTTAGCCATCTATAAATGGTTCAACTCAGTTCAGTGGAAATGTATTTTACAAACAACTAAATAGACTAAACTTGGGCATGGCTGTTTCAGACTTGCATTAAAGTGTTTACCTTATACTGTACATGAATGACTGAGTGTTTATCCTATCCATGAAAACAATGTACAAAAAAAGCAGTCCAATACGTAGCCAAAAACAAGTTCAATTAGGAGGTTCTTTTGGTCCCAGAAACTGCTCAGCACTTGGAAATTATGGGATACACTTCATGTCAAAGGTCCAAGCATAAAATCTAGGTTTGTGGCCATTGAGCTAATGCAAGAAATACTGATCGCAGTCTTGTGAATTATGGGAACACTCATTTCAGTGTATGCAACTTGACTGAAAAGGTAACAGTTCTTTTGTACATATGTTTTTATGAAATATGGTCTATATTAAAGGTGTAGCATCCATGAGGACTGTCTTGGTTTCACATCTGTTCATCAAAATCAAAAATGAAGCAAAGACACCCAGTGCTTGTTCTTTCAGATTTTTTTTATTGGATAAATGATTTAAAAGGTAATAACAATAATGTTTTAAAACTACATTATCATTGCCACAGCCATAGCTCACATACCCACATCTAACCCCCCCCTCCCCTCCCCTCCCCCTCCCAACACATTTTTTTTTTTGTAGATTTTGTCATTTTTGTCTTTTTTTTTGGAGCCATACTACCATATTCATAATAAATGCCCATTTCAAGTCTCATCACTCTAACAGCAATTCAATGGGGTAAAGGATCTAGTTCTACAGGGGAGGTTTTTTTTCTTATTTTTGTCAGTTTTTTTCACAAAATTGTTACTTCAGCAATTTCAAGTTCGTAAAGCAAGAGAGAATCCAAACTCAAAAATAGAAATAAAACAAAGTGGTGGGCATAGGGGCTACCCAGGCAACCCCAGTGCCCCCGCAATGACAACACTGCAAGATGTCAATCATCGAAGGGCACGTTCAAAACTCATCTTCTCAAAGTTCCAGAACATAGAAAACCACTAAAATAATAATTAGAAACTAGGTCCAAAATATTTTTTAAAAGAATTAACTTGATGTACAAAAACAGTCATTATGTTTACTTTTTTAAACTTTTTTTTTTTACAAAAAGTTTTCAAACAAGTTTATTGTAGTTCTTACATTTATTTTTATCATCATCATTATTATTAAGTTTTTTCCCCCTTATGTCTATCAGTGCGATTGTATGCCAGTGCAGCTACTGGGTCCAGAGTAAAGAAAAAGGCTTTTTTTTTTTTTTTCTCCTTAAATGGCATTTAAAAATAAGGATTAGCTCATCTTTTGTATAAAGTATAACTGCTGGTCTTAGGAAAAAAAAAAAAAAAAACACATTAAGAAACCCATAAATCTAAGAGGCACGCTATGGGGTTTTCTTTCTTTACAAAAATAGATAATAACAATGATGAAAACAAAATAAAAAAGTGCAACCTAGTATTACGGTCATAGACACCGTGCAAGGTTTCAAAAACAGCTACAATGAAGATTCATTGAACTTAGGTAGCTAAATACCTAAAACAATATTAGAAATTGTACAAAAGAAAAAAAAGTAAATACACAAAAACAAAAAAGACATTTCTCTTGCAGGGAAGGTTTTTGGAAGGACAGGAAGGCAGGTCTGTAGAGCAGCATTTGGACATGGCTGGAGGCATCTTTGGTTCGGTTGAACACACAAAGGTAACATGAGCCTAACTTCCAAATGACTATGGTTTTAACAGTAAACGTGAAGCTCGTATGTAGGTGTTACAACCCAACATTTATGCCTAAAATGAGCATTAGCTATAATTACCAAACACTAATCCCAGGTGTGTTAAAAGTTACAGAAAATGAAGGACCGTGTAATGAGAGAAAAAAAAGGGCATGATGAGCACACTTTCAACTCAACTGTAGGACAGGTGCTGTTCAAATGTGCCATCAATTGCTAAAGTTAATGTCTCCTAAGTGCATGTTCAAACTACACTAGGAATCACAATACTTTAAGCTCCATTTGCAGTCGTTTCACAATTAGACAGAAAAATCATTTTTCAAAACCTTGCTTAAAACTTATAGATGTATACATGTAGCTCTATGAAAGAAATGAACATGTCTTTCATTACAGCATCAATTGCAACAAAATGAACCAATGATATATGAACAAACATTGTTAGGAAAGTAAACTCCGGACATTGAACATCATTATCGCTTTGGCCATGTTTCAGCAACAGCGTTCAGCTAGTTAAGCCAGCTGTAGTTCAAAATGGCAATGTTAATGAACGCGAACATCAACAGCTTTCAACGACGGATACAAAGAGTGAAACTCCAGGGTAATTGTGTATTGCGTAAATGTGGACATCTATGACAGATGATATAAGCATATGCCCGTATCCCCCAGGCCATGAGGGAAAGATGGGGTTAGACTCGTCACTACTTGTCCTTTCAAACCTGCAGGAGATTTTGTTACACTGGTAGGAAAAAAACACCTGTAAAACAGATCTGCATATATTGAGGATAATAAAAAGTCTGATATGATCAATGAGTCCGCATGACCAGTCACATTTACTGCGACCACCCCCAACATGAGGTCCAATAGCACCATTTTATAAAGTCTGTTTTTTCATATCTATATAGCAGTGAAACAAGCATGCCATGTTTAACGGCCTCCTATTCATGCAACAAATGTATTGCAAATTTGTATACATCAAATTCTCAAAATGCAAAGACTTGGTTTTGCAGCAGAAAAAAAAAAAAAGTTCAGTTTGTGCTGTTTTAATGGACCAAAAATGAGGCCCTGATTGTCCAACTATAAAACAATAACTGTGTTCAAAACTGAGGCAGTAAAGTGGAGATATTTAAAGGGTTTTAAAGACTGAGACACTACAAATGTGTCACTATTGGTAGGTAGGATTGTGAATTATTTTATTTTTTTAAAGTGACTTCCAAAAAAAAAAAAAAAAAAAAAAAAAAATCAACTGGGCAGTGGAGGGCCTCAATAAAAAAATAAAAAAAAAGTAGTAATAAACAGCTTTGCTCAAAAACTTCACGATTGCTGAAGTTGCTGGTCAAAACCTTCACGTTGTGATGCTAGGCAAAATAACGTGTCTTAAGCTAGTTGGGCACTCTGGGCAACATTTGCTGGTCCATGTCATAACCATTTTTAAGGCAACACAACTGAAATCAGGGGTTTTTTGTGTTTGTTTTTAGGTTATAGTGAACTGGATTATGACTGTGGATGGAACCCCAAAAGCCCTTAACATTTTGCATATGAAAACGGATGACAGGAAATAGTTTTCCGATTTTCAAAAGAACCTCTCAGATTTTTTCCTTTCAGAGTCAGTCAAAAAACTGGGACTCAAAAGCTAATTCACTGCATCTACAGATAAGATAACGTGATTTAAAAAAGAAAAGATCTGGATGAAAAGAACACTCTGTGATAGTCTTTTCAGAATGGACACTGACTATGGAGAGAGTGGTTTATAAATGATATTCCTGTGACATGGCAGATCCGACAACATTATTCAAACAAACTTCATCGCAAGATGTCAAGGGGATTCAAAAGCCGTGATAGCATCTGTATCTGCTCAAAGATCTTTTCAATTACAGCAACTGTAAATATAGTGACATTTGTATAGAGATGTAAACATTGTTGCCATGCGAGACAGAAATGAACATTTATCCATAAGACCAGATCATTTAAAAAAGAGCTTTCTGAAGCATCCTCCTGAGAGCAGAGTGAAGATTCCTGTGCCAGGAAAAAAATTCATTAAAAATAGCCATTTAGAGCAACCACCCTGCCACAGCCTGCATTTAAAAAATAAAAAAAAGATTTTAAAAAAAAAAGGGGAAAAGTATGGCTTTTTTTAGCTTGTCCCTGTCATTTGACCTTGGTATCTCAGAAGGTTTTCCTCTCTGTGTGACAAAATAGGAGCAAAACAAAAATTCAGACAGCTTTCTGGCCACAAGGTCAGTTGTGAGCCCAATCGACCTTAACTAATTTTAATCTCTGACTATAAATGTCTTTATTTACTCCCTTATTCTGAATACAGACTGGCAATCTCACGAACAACACTAACAAACACTAATACAACACGTCAACATGAGAAATTAAATAAGAGATGGATTACTAAAAATGCTTTTTTCCCTAAGAGTAGCAAATCTACACAAAAAGGGCTAACTGACTGTTTATCCAAGTAAATTCAATTCAAATCAACACCAATAATGCTAAGAGCAACAGGCCTTTGCATTATGGTAAATATTCTGGTATCCCCAACAGCAAATTTAATATAGTGGTTTCAATTGTCTGATGAGATCGAGTCAACAGGAAAAAACAAACAAGACTTAACTAGTTCTTCATTGCCTAACTCACACCACCACACTGCATAACCCTACAACATAAAAAAAAAAAAAAAAAAAAAAAAAGGAAAACAGAAAAATCACCCTTCATAACGGAAAATTATCAGAGGAATTACACAGAGAGGAAGGAACATCCCTTAAACCCTGTGGTTGCATACATATGATAAAAAGTCAAACTAATAAGAAACAATGAAGGGGGGAAAATTGCGACGAATAAACAAGTCGCTCAAGCCTAGCATAGATAAAATCTGAGCAAAAGTATACTATCTTCAAAACTAGCCCATCATTTAATATGACTTATTTCCATCCACAGACTGATTAGGAAATTTGTTGAAACAACAAAAAAACGTAGTATTTGTTTATTTGCTAAAAAAGGAAGGGGCTATATGCTGCAAAAACTAAATTAATACAAATAATAAAAATGTCAAAATGAATTTTTCGCTTTATAATCACCTAATGCTTATTTGCACCCGCTGCCATGCCTCCATCTGACTGTAGGCATGGCAACGGAAACTATCATCATAAAATGGTACAGTAGTACAGATAGCTAGACCACGAGGAGGCGGGCTCTCCTGGGAAGATGTCCGCAGAGAGGTCCAGTGACTGGTCATGCGGCTCGCTGTCAGGAATAATGGTTGTATGGAGGGAGAGGGTGCCCGATGCCATTCTGGTAGTGATGATGCTGGCGGTGGGCGATGTATTCTGCGTAGCTCATTGTCATCTTTTCACTACGGTACCTAAAACAATGGTGAAAAAGGGGTAAGTATCAGAACAGTGGAAGACCGTTGAAATACTGTTCACAACACAGGCCTGTAGGATGAAATGACGTAATTAATCACCTTCATGGTTCAAACATTAACTTTCCTCTGTGGAACACAAAATGAGAACTTTCACAGGTGCTCTTTTCCATGCAATAAAACTGAATAAGAACATAGTCTGTCAAGCACCAAAACCATAAAGATAAAAATAAAACTTTATTAAATGAGATTTAAAAAAAAAAAAAAAAACTATGAATCACACACATTTCTGCATTTAATTATGATTAATCAAACCAAACATTACAAATTGTAAATCACATTAAATCTCTAAATTAAAGTGGAAAAAAGGACGGAATTTTTGATATTTAAAAAATTTGTTTAGTGGCATCAGTATAATTGAAAGCCAGTACTAAACTGCAAAATAAGATATTCATTAAAGGAGACATGAAGCAAAATACATATAAAAGCTTGTCCAGTTCTCCTTTAGGTAGTCTTATTGGTTTCCAAACCTTAATAAAAATGGTGGTTAAAAATTCAAACAAGTCTTTTTCGCAAGCATCATACAGTGTGAAATGGCCTGTGTTTATTACCCACAACAAAAAGCTTTCTCTGTTCCTAAAAGTCCAAAGCTAGTCTTAGGCTTCATGCGGGATCAAATGTGCTTCAGAAATAAATGTAAATATACATTTCCAAAATGGCTGAATTTTACTACATGACCATAAAGAATTAAACGGGGTGCCTTCTGATATTTTACACTGTACACAGACGCCGTGGGATAATGTTTTGGTAAATAATTGAGCCTATGAATTAACTTGAGCTGAATTATATTATCTAATATTCACAGAACATGCATGTACCTTTATCCAACGTTTTCATGAATATTAAAACCCATTTCCTCTTCCTCGTCATGTTTTATTTTCTCTGTGTTGTCTACCTTTTCTAATAATTTACAAAAGTTTGACATGTTACCACTTACTCCAGGGTATACATTAACAATGCTCTCTAAAATGGGATTTAAACTCAAAAGTCTGGAATGTGTTTTCTAACAAAGCCTCTATTTGAAAAAAATGCGCAAAAGCATAGTATTGTCTTAGCTGTTCAAAAGAACTAAATGTACCTTCCCTATAAAGACACTGAATAGTTACTATACCCATGTGTTTCCACTGAAAAAACAACAACAACAACAACAACAACATTGTATTACAAATTAGAGAATTTTCAAATATACCTTTATTTTTTCCACACTTTAAATTAGAAATAACTATATTTCCAATTATATATTTCTATATACATTTTAATCGGACTATTAAGCAGGGCAGCTTCCTCGATTGCTTGGCTCGATTAATTGTCATCCAATTCTACCAAACTGATCTTTCTCCACCACACTAAAGTACTTAAATTAGCTGGCCAATAATATTTAAAATTGGGAAACCCAATCCCTCCTTGGTCCTTAAAGTTTATTTATATGTTTTATTGTTAATCCTACGTAAGCGGTCTTGTTGGCCAAAATTAAGCTGGTTTTAATAGCTTCTAGGAGGATAAAGAAAGGAATAGCTTGAAATACATACAAAAATACTGGTTTTAATATTATGATCCAAAATGTTTTTTCTTTTGTTTTTAATTTTTTTTACTTAATCTGAATGGTAAAAAAAATTGGTAAGGTTTTGGCACTTGCTATGTGAACAAACTCACAAAAAAATGTGGACATGACTCGGAAAGGTTAAATGGTCCTGAAAAAAAAAAAAAAAAAGTCACTTGTACTCCTCGCAGTTAAAAATCGTCGCATTGGAAATTAATGGGAGACGAATTTCACCTAGTGAAAACTTTTGGTACTGCAGCCAAACAATCTTACTGAACACAACTTGTTTAGATTTATGGCTTTGATTTTCTTGCTGTTTTAGAGTAAAACATGTTTTGAAAATATATATTTCATATAAAAATTTAAAATAGTATTTTTGTGCATTTTTCATAATCAACGTAAAATTCTGTAAAAAAATCTTTTTTTCTTTTTCCAAGTGTCATCTTTAAAAAGAGATCAAACTTAAGTCTGTGCTCTAAAGCATTCAAGATTTTACTTTAAGTTGAAAATTTAATTTTCAGTTCTATGCTTAAAAAGTTAATACAACGTAATTATAATTTAATACCATAAAATCCCCTACAAATACAATATATTCAATAAAAAACATTATCGAACTAAAATAAAGAACATTAATTTCATTTAAATAAAAAAGGTGATTTTGACCGACATGCGAAGAGCACCAGAGGGATACGATGATTAATTTTCTTTTTTGATCAGCAACCGATCTCTATCGGCCGATAATCACTTTGGGATGACTGATCGGCGGTCTCTAAAAAGGCTTATCTCATAAACCGATCTCATGCTGACGACACAAAGACGCGCGTCTGCCGTGAGAGCTAGGGCATGACATGCAGCGGCACCGTCTCATTCTCTTTCCGGCGCGGGTAAAATTATTATAATGCTGAAGGTGAGGTACAATTCATATTTCTGTATTAAATAACTTACTAAGTCATTTGAAAACTTTCTGTGAGACGCAAGTTCACAAACAGCGCGAAATCACCGCGTGCTCTCTCTTTGCCTCTCAAATGTGCTTCCCCCATTTTCAGAAATAAAATTCAGGCCCTGAATGAATGTCTGTAAAATTCCCTATAAATAATTCTACATAATAAAAAGAAGGCTTCAAATAGATCGGTATCGGTGATCGTATCGGCAGATACTGCTTCCTGTGATCGACGATCGGCTCCAAAAATCCTGATCGGAGCACCCTTAATTAACATTATACTCACACAGTACATTGTTGGGGGAAATTCTTGAATATTTTAAAGAATTCGGCACTAAAGCCATCAGGACCCACAGATTTGTTATTAGGTGACTAATATTTACTTCATTTAATTTCTTCATCCAAAAATTGTTTCACTTCAGTGCTAAGAATGGGGAGGTCCAAATCAGAAAAGATGTCTTCCATTGCCTCTTGGTTTGCTCGCACTTTGATTCATAGACTTCTCTATAGAAGTCAGCAAAGCAACAGTTAACTTCCTTAAGGTCAACACTAGTCTTCCTAATCTTCCTACACTAATATCTAAAACTAATCTTCCACTAATCTGATTTTATTTTATGTTATTGCTCAAGTTGCCTGAGCATGTGTCAATTGGCGTGCAAGTCGTTTTTGGGGCTCATCACCCATTTCAAATTTTGTCTTTGCTTGATATGCATAAGTCATCTTGAAACATTCTAAGAAAGAGAGTTATAGTTGCTTTGCAGCACAACTATTTTCTTAAGAATAGTCTAACAAATGGCCAAATTCACTCCATTGGCCCTCATCACTCTCTCTCCTCTCCATCTATAGCTGGCATGTGGGGAGCGTACTGGCTCGTACTGGTATTGCCTTCTCACATTTGGTGCTTGGTCCCTAATAAGAAAACGGACGAAAAAAATAGGTGCTTGGCAACTAATAACTAATGGATACTAGTAGGGGCGTGATGAGATCTCGTGATATTAAATGTGACAATATTTCTTGTTGCGGTGAAAAGCCGAATCAAGATAACAGTTGAGTTTGTAGCAAAACCTTTTACAGTGCTTGCAGGGCTGCCAACTCGTGTATTCAATGCGAGACTCATGTAATTTATGCTGTTCTCACGCCACAAAAACATAGCAAAGAGGACATGGACAATGGGTCAACAGACAGGACAGAGCAGGTTACTTTGTGATATGAAACAAGATCTCAGCTTTTGTCAAACCAACACAGGAGAATACATCAATATGTTTCTAAATATGTGAACTGTTCATCACAATTTCAAAATAAAAGCTTAAACCCTCTCTCTGAGTTTGCATGTTTTGATGTCCACATGTTCTTGTTCAAGATTTTACAGTGGCTGTAGCATCTCTATCATAAAGAATATCAAAATCAACTGCAGGGGGTCGATCCTTTTCCTATTTAGCACCTAAACTCTGGAACAGTCTTCCTAGCATTGTTCGGGAAGCAGACACACTCTGTCAGTTTAAATCTAGACTAAAAACGCATCTCTTTACTATGGCTTACACATAAAACATGATCAATTTCTATTATTCAAATCAGTTAAATGATTGTTAGGCTGCATTAACTAGGTCAGCCGGAACCGGGAAAACTTCCCATAACACCTGATGTACTCGTTACATCATAAGAAGAATGGCATCTACGCTAATGTTAGTCTCTCTGTTTATACCGAGGTTTACTGCAGTCATCCGGATCCGGGCCGTATCCAGATCAGATGGTGGCCCTGCACCTGGACATGACCAACACATCCCTGAAATGTCTGCAGACAGTGTGTCGATTAAACTCCCCACTGTAAACGCCGCATCAACACAACATCCTTATTAAACCCGTCTCCGGCATGACAACTCCAATCTTTCGAGCAATCTTACGAATATCTATTTACCTAATATGACTTAAGACCTGCAATGTTACCAGAATCATAATCATACACTGTTTGTTCGTCGGCCAGAGGAGAACTGGCACCCCGACTGAGCCTGGTTTCTCCCAAGGTTTTTTTCTCCATTCTGACCCTGAAGTAGTTTTGGTTCCTTGCCACCGTTGCCTTTGGCTTTTGGCTTGCTCAGTTGGGGACACCTAAATTTCAACTATATTACCGATCTGCCCACATTGACACTTTATGATAATTGAAATTAGCCGGATAACATCACTGTTTTCACCAGAGCGGCTGTACAACTGAATCAAATTCTGTTGCATTATTTTCCTGTTAACACTGTGAAGCTGCTTTGAAACAATTGGCATTGTAAAAAGCGCTATGTAAATAAAGGTGATTTGATTTCTATTTGTACATTATTATACATCTATTTTTTTTACTATTTATCATCTTATTTAACGCATGTTTGAATAAATGTGTCATTAAAACAAGTTATGACAACAATCCGTTTAAATGATTTAAATCAGTTTGTTAGATCATTTAAAACATCAAATACAATTTTAAGGTTACAGCTGCATCTGTCTCTGATATAGACCGGTGTAGATTTATTTTAATGCATGTCCCACACTGGTTACACTTGACAGCAAGAGAGATGTTGTGAAAGCACGCTATATAATCTCATGCTACAATTAATCTATGACAATTTGCAATACAATTTTTAATTTGATTAACTATGAGTCCAATGTTTGTTTAAATACCCAGTAGATGTCTCCATTTTAAAGCAGTTTTAAAGCATTTATACACAGCGTTTCCAAAGTCAGATATATTCCGCTTGTAGAACTGTCACGTCTGTAATGGAGATGTCATGTCCGTAATAGTGTTTTTTCCTCTGAATTGCGAAAACGGAAACTGAAATAAAATATATATTTTATGTTCTGTGGCGAGCCAAACCTTCTCCATTCAGTAAATACTGTTGCTTCTGGGTTTGTGTATTGTAATTTACAGAAAATCTAAAAACTTCAGGGAAATACACATGCATTTGGACGTGACAAAAAGACTCATCTGAAATATAAAACATTTATAGACTGGTATTTTTCTGATGTCTGGACTTCAGGGGTTTAGGTATATATATATATATATAAACAGATGGTTCAATATATTGGTAATGAATATTCTATGAGAATGTATATTTCAATTTTGACTGCTAATGTCATGTCCATACCATTACCAACTGGTATCGCTGGTAAACGGTCAACTTTACTTTGTTCATCACAGTAGCACGAAAAGTCTGTTATTTAAATTGTAATTACATTTCATACAGAAAGCAAGCACAGAAAGCTCCCTTTGTATTCGCTGGAGCTGTCAATTCAGCACAAGTTTATCAGTGAATGATTCCACACTGTTACCAAAAGTCCTGTTATAATCGACAATGTCCAACCTGCACAATGAATCTCTTATTTAAATAATGTTTGCACTGTGTTAGTTATTCTGAAAGTATTTGTGAGAGTGCAGAAGTCAAGTTGGCTACAATGGGAGTAGATCTAAATATACCTCTACACCTAATATTTTTACCTTCACGATTAGTTTTACATTTACCTAACGATTAGTTAATCTTGGCAGGTTTAATAGTAAAACCGCAATAAAGGTTTTCCAAAAGAGTTTCACATAATATAAGCATAGACATTATTATCATAGCCCAATTATAGCAGTGGGCGTTTTTCATTGAAATCTTCAAGGAGACACACTTCTTTACAATCAACTAAAGATGTTACGGATCTGCCTGGAAGAGGACATCTGTCTATGTTGTCCTAATGCACAGTGAAGAGGAGAGTTTGTGTGGCCAGAGACTCTCCAAGGATCACAGACGGAGAATAGCAGAGATTAGTTGAGTCTTCGGAAAGCCTTTTATTTATATATTTTTTTTATATATATATATATATAAACACTACAAAATCACCACATGTCCTTGCTAATCCAGAAACAAACTCCAGCATATTCAGCTGTCAGACACAACTGGAACTTCAAAAGGGACCTGGTTCCATGGTCAAATGAAACTATAAAAAGAGCTTTTTGGCAGCAAACCCACCAGATGGGTTAAGTGCAAACAGGGAAAAAAGTACCCCATGCCCACAGTTAAAAATACCACTGGATCTTTAATGTTGTGGGCCTATTTTTTTGCTGGAGGTCCTGGACATCTTGTTTAGATACATGGTATAATGGAGTCTAGCAAATACCAACAGATTAAAAAAACCTCTGCTAGAAATCTTATAATGGGCCATGTTTGGATCTTCCATCAGAACAATGATCCAAAACAAACATCAAAATCAACACACAAATGTGTCACTGAGCACAAAATGAAACTTCTGTCATGGCCATCCCAGTCCCCTGACCTGAACCCTATAGAAGATGAGTGGGGTGAACTGAAGAGAAGAAGCGCCAACATGGATCTGGGAATCTGAAGGATCTGGAGAGATTCTGTATGGAGGAATGGTCTCTGAGCTCTTGTCAGGTGTTCTCCAAACTCATCAGGCATTATAGGAGAATACTCAGAGCTGTTATCTTGGCAAAAGGAGGTTGCAAAAAGTATTTAATAAAAGGGTGCCAATAATTATGGCCAAAGTGAAGCTGGAGAAAGGCATTTAATTCATAATGTGATTTACCCCCACTTTCAATTCTTTTACTTTAATGAAAGGTTAGATTGTGAATTTTTTGAATAAAAGGTAAAAGGATAAACGATGCAGATTTATTCATCTTTGATCATATTTACCAGGGGTGCCAATAATTCTGACCACAACTGTATAACTGTCATAGTGTGATCCCAAACAGGACCACATGGAGATGCCAAAAGACGGTTCAAAAGAAACAGAATTACTAAAAAAATTTAAAAAAATAAAACACTTCTAAATCTGCTGCCTATGACATTCTGTGTAAAGTTCCCTTAAGAGACTTGTACCATTGGACACAAGTACTAAAAGATTCACTTATATATAGCCTTGTATTGTTAGTAATCAAAATTGTTTAGAAAAGGCAATTCTCTCACCTGGTCAATTTAATAGTCTTCCTGAAGTCATTTGTGATG
>CM031963.1:25437578-25451179 GCA_018749465.1 Paracanthobrama guichenoti | reverse complement strand
TTATATCAGCTATGCATTCCGTTAATCTTGTGCTTGAACTTGAGCTTGAACTACTTCAAGTTATTTTAGCTGTTTTGCTGCTTTTATATAAATATTTGTTACATTGTTTTAATTTATTATCACAATCATGAACACACTGGTTTTAAATATGCAAATCGTTTTATCTGTTTACAACATTTTTTCGTTCTTCTAGATATTCATCTTGCATCTAATGTATATAGTCTATGAAGTGATATAGCTTATTTCCACATTGAAAAATAAGGTTGATTTAGCACAATGCTGCTAAATCTCTGTCTGTTTATTGTGAAGTAACATCATACAGTTGCAATTTAATTTTAATACACTGTAGATCTGCTACAGTAAATGTTACTGTGAGAGTATTCCAACTAGTAGCCAGGCATATAATATCAATTCAGTTGGTATCAAACAGGCACATATTAGACAGCAATGGCCTGAATTCTCATTTTAGGCAGAGGTGATGCTCAATTTGATATTTTAGCACAGCATGACATATTTTAGCCATACTGTAATCCATTTTTTCCCTGAGAGTCTGGCACCCAGGGTCCAAGATTAAAACTTAAGTAAAAATGGGCTTTGGCAAGAAAATAGTGTTTTTCTCTAGTTGGCAGATAACTTTAATATAAGTATGGTTTAAATCAAATTGTTAGAATGATTATCTGATGTACAAAAAATTACGAGTGATCTAAATAAAACTGTCTCCTTGAGAAAACATTGTCACAACTCTTTTTTTTTAGAACTCCATGTGGTGATGCATATGTTAAACATTCTTCACATTAAGCCACCAAAGTGAACATATGAGGAACAAAATCAAAATATGTCTTCATGTTTTTGTAACAGCTGCAGTTTCACTGAGAGGAAGAATGAGAGGCAAGTGACACTGAACTGAGCTTTTTCCACAGTATTCATGCAAAAAAAAAAAAAAAACTATTCATTGTTATTGTCAGCAATGGCTTGCATTATACAGTGCATCTGGAAAGTATTCACAGCGCTTCACTTTTCTCCTCAATTCTTCAAACAATACCCCATAATGACAATGTGAAAGTAGTTTGTTTGAAATCTTTGCAAATGTATTAAAAATTAAATAATCATCGCCATGACACTCAGAATTGAGCTCAGGTGCATCCTGTTTGCACTGATCATCCTTGAGGTGTTTCTATAACTTGATTGGAGTCCACCTGTGGTAAATTCAGTTGATTGGACGTGATTTGGAAAGGCCCACACCTGTCTATATAAGGTCCCACATCTGGGGAAGGGTACAAAAAAAACAAAACAAATCTGCAGCATTAAAGCACAATGGCCTCCATCATCCATACATGGAAGAAGTTTGGAACAACCAGGACTCCTAGAGCTGGCCACCCGGTCAAACTGAGCGATCAGGGGAGAAGAGACTTAGTCAGGGAGGTGACCAAGAACCTGATGACTATGACAGAGCTCCAGCGTTTCTCTGTGGAGAGAGGAGAACCTTCCAGAAGAACAACCATCTCTGCAGCATTCCACCAATCAGCCCTGTATGGTAGCGTGGCCAGATGGCACATGACAGACCGCCTGGAGTTTGCCAAAAGGCACCTGAAGGACTCTCAGACCATGAGAAACAAAATTCTCTGGTCTGATGAAACAAAGATTTAACTCTTTGGCCTGAATGGTAAGCATCATATCCGGAGGAAACCAGGCACTGCTCATCACCTGGCCAATACCATCCCTACAGTGAAGCATGGTGGTGGCAGCATCATGCTGTGGGGATATTTTTCAGTGGCACAAACTTTCATCACATCCTTGATGAAAACCTGCTTTAGAGCACTCTGGACCCCAGACTGGGGTGAAGGTTCATCTTCCAACAGAACAACGACCCTAAGCACACAGCCAATATATCAAAGGAGTGCCTACAGGACAACTCTGTGAATGTCCTTGGGTTGAAGGTAGAATCCACTCACTGCTCGAGTTGTTGTCCAGTGATGAGTTCTACACGTGCGCTAACCATCTCTATGTGTAGACATTATATAAATAAGAGATTAATTGTGTTGTCACAATTAAACTAATAATTGTTAGTTTAAACTAATAATTGTTTGTTTTACTTGCGTTTCCCCTATTAACTCCAGTCATGCAGCAGCTCTTCTGCCACTCAGTCCCGGCTGAGGGGGTGTGTTCTGGCGGGAAAATGGCGTTGACGCATACCCTCTATAGAAGGCGATTTTGGACTCAACCAGGGCTATAAATACACTTATAAATTAATTAACTAGACACAGGTGAGACACGTGGGCAAATCAAATGCTATGGCAACAATTAACAAGAGACAAAGAAAACCAAACTGGTAACTATCAAGCTAACAAGCTAATGACCTAAATTCCAAACGGGCGAAATAATTAGAAATAATTATTTATGTCCAGTAAACTTTCATATTTCACCAATCATTGGCAGGACTTTGGACCCTCTTGGTACAGTATCTATTTGAAAGAAACAAGGCTAGTGACTAGTGACTAGATCTATTAAGTGCACCCAAGAGCACCCTAGATCAGTGTTACAAGACCATAATTGTGAGATCCATAAAATAGCTGCACAGCTTTGTTCATATAAACTGCATAAAGACCTTATGAAATCAACATTTGATTTGAATTTTTTTTTTTTTGCCATTAGCTCATCACTCTCAGCTTCAAGGCCATGGTGGAGTACTATTTGATATGTTAATAATCTTCTTAGTAGATATTTGTGTAAAATGTCTAAAATATTTGAGACTAATTAGCCTACTGAATTATTTGTGTAAAATCTTTTACTTCCTGGAAACTAGCCAGAAATATTAATGACTCATCTTGCAATTATAGGGGAGAAAATTGTGTCCAATATAATCATAACCAGAAGTAGTCCACACAGTTTGTAATAGGGTTTGTTTTAAGTATACAAAGCTCTAAGGAAATTTAACTCAGGACAAGGCTAGTGACTTTGGTTGCGTTATATTTTTTATTTTTTGGACAAAGGAATAGGCTGTGACCCAAAAAATCTGTTTGGGTTCCAACGAAAATTCAGGTTTGGAACAACATGAGGATTGTAAAATAACATTTTGGTCAAACTATTACTTTAAGTCGCGTCGCTTTGCCAAAGGGTCACCATAGCCTTCATCTAACTGATTCGAAACGATCCACGGCGATGTATTTAAACCTTTCTCCGAGCGGGAAATTTGTCGCCATCCAGCACCAATCTGTGCTTGAGAGGAGGAGGGGGCGGGAAGGTTCGTTTGAGGAGGGCAGGCTTACCAACGTTACCAGCGCTCCCCCACTACCCTTTTTCAGCATCTGAGGCAAATACTTCAAAATTCACCCATTGGACATGAAAGAATTTGCTGGAAAATAAGTGGAGAGACAGCGGTGGAAATCAACTGCCAGAGCTCAGAAAGTGTCTGAAGTCCGTCGGAGGAAAAAAAAGGATTCATCTCTGGTGAGGTGCATTTCATATTTTAAAGAGTGAATGGTGGGTAAAACGCGTGTCATATACATTTGAAGACAGGAAAACGTCGTGAAAGGCACGTCTTTGTAAAATTTCGCAGTGTTTTATTCACGAGTAAGTGTTTTTGAAGAACACGTCATTTGTTTGAAGGTTTAACAGGTCTCCTCTCGCCACCGTAGACTACAGATACACTGAGGTGAACCTGACCAGGAGCGAGAGCTTATCACGGGCAAGACTGGCGACTGCTAGTTGAGAGGATATCACTCAAATATAAGATGCATGTTTTTTAGATGAATTTTAGTCACTCTGTCGATCGATCGATATACTATTCACACTGTTGTAATATATGTATGCGACAAAGCTTTTGTTTTACTGAGGTAAAAGTGAACGTGTAACTCACAGTGTAACACAGTTGTGCGTAAATAATGGGCATATTTCTAATAGGAAATGTGGGGGGAAATGGATTACTCTTGTAGCAATGTATAACCGTGAATGAAAACTTGTACCACATTTCATTAAATGATTTCCATACAAAATTCCAATGTGTTATCGGGTAGAATGTGTTATTGTCATTATATTCGGAACTTAAATATTGTAATATGACTACGAATTATTTCACTGTTTAAAAAACTACATCTCAGTGTTGGAAATTCGATCGGTCAGATCCCAGTTTGTTAGCAATAACACGTTGCGCGTGCGTATTCTGTAGTTTGTGCTGTCTGCTGGTTTTCTTATCGTGACAAATCGTTTTAGTCAATATAGCCTATTACGGTGCTTATGGAGTTACTTTATTTATGCGCTCAACAGTAAAGCGCTTATGCAACCGGTTTCTAATGCTAGTGAGGTTGCTTCAAAGCAGGAATGGGTGGGAGACGTTTGAATGTTTATTTAGAGAGAGAGAGAGAGAGAGAGAGCGAGAGAGAGAATGAGAGAGAGAAGGGGGGCTGTAGTGCGCAAACGTGAAGCGCCTTGGGAATGTATCACTTTATCATGTACTGTAGTTCGTGCAGTTACTCGTTGCTCTATCAAAATTGTTGCAGTTTTCATTATAACGTTAAATAAATAATTACGAATAAGAATATTGCCATTATTTAATCATCATCATGTTGTTGCCATGCACCCAACCCTACATATGACAAGCGGGTTGGAAAGTAGATGAATGGATGTCGTTTCCACGATTTTCTTCCTGCTGTGAACTGTGCAGCATATATCAAGTATACTGATGCCTTATAGTCTGGTGTGAGGAACAGATGGGAAATGTTAAATTCTTCCTGCTTGCTGTAGCTTTTAAATCTCATTAATGTTTGCAAGTTAATTGAGTTTCATTGTGAATTGTCATTAGACATGCGATCCAATGATGTTTGACATAGCCTACTGTCAGGCGCCATGTTTGCCAAAAGTGAGATTTTGGCTTTAAATTGGTTGGAAAGTGTAAAAGTTACAGATATTTGGTCCCCATACCACAGCATGACATTTCAGAGCATGTGCACTACATTAATGAGAGTCTGCTGGAGGGAAAGCAATCTATACCTCAGACTACTTGAGTGATATGAAAGGTAATTTTTTTAGAGCTCAACAGGCCTTGTTAATTTTTAGTCCTGTGTTTAATGGAAGCAGCTCTTATTTAGACAAACTTCCTATTTATCCTTACACTTGGCCAAATAAATGTGTCTACATAAAATATAATATAAATCCAATCTTTAATTTCAGTGCTGTATGCATATTTTACAGGTCGGGCTCATTGGAAAAACGTGCCCGTGGCAAAAATTTAGCAAATTGCGTTTCATTGTGCATGTTTCGCGACAGTTTTAAAGTGAAATGTCCAGTGAGTGGCACTAAAAGCAGAACAGATGAACGTGAATCGGGCAATGTTTTATTACGTTGGTTTTTGTACATATCACTGCCGTTCTGAATTGAAATGTCCGGTGAGTGGCGCTAAAAGCTTAATGCTCCATTACGTTAAATAACATACACCTACACTAAACCCTAAGGCTGTGTCCACCAAAGCGTTTTTCACGTGGCTGGCATATTTTTCCAATTGTTTTCAATGGGAGTGCTGAGTTTTTGGAAGGCCATGAGCATAATGAGGCATTGAGCATCCAGGGCCCGACAATAAGGACTGCCCGATGGCCCGAGGCCAGCGTGAAAAACACTCAGGCCAATTGACAGAAATGTCACTTGCCCGCTTGGGCCAGTACTGCATATTCACTGAAGTTGATAATTTGCACATTTGTAAGCTTTGCCTATTTAAATATTCAAGCGCACATAGAAGGGGAAGTGTAACACTGAGGAAGTGTCTCAGTTTGGTTCTTGCGCGGCACATTTTTGTAAAAGACTAACGTTACATCCAGATCGGATTCAGAACGATGATCAAAACACAGATGGAGTAACTGTTAGATCGAGTCCTTCAACACCTTAAAGCTTCAGTCCTAGAGCTCATCCTGGGTCGACATTTAATTCAATAACACAGCTGTTTTGATTTAGATGCTGTTTATTGCTGATGATCGCATTATTGCATCTGCTTATACGAGAGAGCTTGTTTCTGCTTTTTCTTCTCCCGTGTTTTGATCAGGAGATTCTGTACTCGTTCAGGAGATGTGTAATAGCGCCCCCTAGCAGATAACAGTGAAAACGGGGAGATCTGGAAAATATTCGTCAATGGCAGGGAAGCATTTTCTCCTTTTATACAGTCTATGGTTCTCATAAAAGATGAGTTAACAAAAGCTCCTTCACTACTCTTTACTGAATAGCTTTAATAAGGGTTAATCTATATTTATACAGTGAAGACTATGCGGTGATATTTTACATTTGATTACTATTTCTGTAGCCTACCTGAAAATCTTTTGGCAGGGCAAGTAAAAATTTGAACCAATCCAATTTGAACACAAGAAAAAATCCTTAGCGTTGAGCCCTGGCATCTATTTCACACTGATGCGCTGAGAGCTCTGTGTTTTTTACCCGTTGCCGAGAGTTGAAGAATGTTTAACTTTGAGTAAAACATCAGCACGCATCACTGACACTTTTCACCCAGCATCCAATCACAGTGGAGGAGGGATGAGACAAATACCACTCCGACCAACTGCCACATTCTGCTTGTGCAATATCAGCAGATGAAAACAAGCAGCATAATAATGGAACAAAATAATTTAAAACAAGAGCCAGAGCAAATACTTTACATTGTATCTGCATTTTTATACAGAAACCAACTATCTGTGAAATGAGATGCTAGTAACACTTCCATGGATATTCCGTATCATAGCAAGCAAAGTGTCTCAGCCATAGACTGTAAATAAAATATGGATGTAGTGTTCATGATGTCACCCATAGGTTTCTGGAGAGAGTTTTTGAAGCGTGAAGTCGGTCTTTGCCATCTTAGCAACACATCACCATGTGTCACTCCTGGATAACTGACAATGGGCAAAGAGGCGGGACGTGGGCAGATCTGAGGTGACGCGATGACTAACAGACAGCAGCAGCAATCCACCTGTCACTCAAAGTGGCCACGCCCTTAATTATGCAGAACTTTAAGGCTTTATATAATGTAAACGAATGAGTTATAAAAAAAAAAATTGCCCCCCTCACAGTTGTCATGAAGGGAAAAATTAGCTGTATAGACCAAAACCACAATATGTATTTTATGTATCACAATATGTATGTACAACATGTATTTTTCTGCTGTAAAGTTGGGCATTTTAACATGGGGCTCAATGAGATTCTGCTCTCTTTTGGATCCTGTCCCTAGCGGCCAGTCGATTAATTGCAGTTTAATTCACAAGAGAAACTGGGGGAGGTTGCCGCTTGGTCTCACCTGAAAAAAACCCTGCAATGCTGTGAACGCTTGAGCGTTTTGGCAAGGCGTTTTCAGCTGGCTTAAAGTGCTTTGGTGGACACGTTGCAAAAAAATTGACAAAAATGTAATCGCCATTTTAGCTATTTGCCTTTGAGCTCTTTTTGTTGAGGTCATAACATACTATTGTGTATCATAAGTGTGTATGAAAACGATAAAACGTACTTGCTTTTTTACAGCCTCTAGTGTTCATTTATGTTGGAAACTGCATGGATATAGCATTGGTACGTATTTTGCGGTTTGCAAAAATGTTGCCACAGGTATGTTTTCCCAATGAGTTCACGTCACTGAAAGCAACAGATATGTGCTGCATTTTATTTATCATCAGCTGATTTCAAGATCAAAGACTGTAATAGGAGAGAGAGAGTGGCATCAACAGAAGAGATCATTTAGTGTTCACCACTGTTGTGAAGTTGTTTAGTGTTCAATGAAGATGCCTGAGCTGTGTTGATGATCATGATGGAATGCAGAATATTGAGTTTCATTTGCAGCAGTTTGCACATCTGCTTGCTGAGTTGCTCATCTCTGTCAGGCCATATCTGTGGAGATGCTTGTTGCTGTAGTGCTGTGAAATCTGGCTACTGGGAACCGGCATAATGCAATCTCACACCTTTATCATTTTTTTTAAGTCTGCTTTGGCGAATTTGCATTTACACATGTCCAGTTGTGTCTGGAATGTGTCTCAAATCACCTCATGAAATGGTTTGCATAATCAGATTGCAATCTGTCTTAAAAGCCCATTTACACCTAGTCTTTTCACAATCGATTAGCTATTTGATCAGAGAAAATGTGTGATGTGGCCAAGTGTAATAGTCAGTGGGACATAATGTGAATGATCATTCCAAATAGGATCTTAAGAATCAATACAATGTTGTTAGAAGAAGTAGAGTAATTATTTTTAGATGTACAGCATAATTGTATCGGCACAGCCCTGTGTAGAATGGCATGAGGCCGAGTAAATTCCAACATAATAGTAATTTTTGAGTAAACTATGCCTTTAGAAATACAGAAACTAGGTTATAATCTTTATTTTATATGCATTTCCCACTCTAAATGTTGCTCAATACAGCTCAACAGTAAGAGAAATGAACTCCTATAGCATTGCTGTTGGTGTATATCCAAATCCTTGGGAGAGAAGGCATACAGAAAAACAGCTGTGAAATGGCCTGGAACAGATTGAAACCCACGTTAAAGATGTGAAGACCATAGCCCAGATCTCTCAGCAAGGTCATGATAATGAGGGATGTGGCAGATAAGAAACATGGCAGGTTAAGTGCTGAAAGCTGAAGGCCTGTGAGCTCCAGAAGACTCCTCCCTCAAGGGAGCCATTTTCAGCTAGCTTGTGAGCTTGGCTCAGGCCAAAGTTAAAATTATAGCTCCAAATGCTGTGCTTAAAGCAAGAAAATAAACCCGCTTTCAGCACTTCTGCAAAACTGAAGTGAGCAACAGTTTATGTCTGCTCTCTCTCTCTCTCTCTCTCTCTCTCTCTCTCTAAGGCTTTGGTTCCGCTAACTTCAAGGAGAGATTCATGCTGTGCATTAGCATTTCACTTTAAAGGAATGGTGCCAAAGTGATTAAAGTTACTTGGAAGAATTATTAGTTTGTGCTGTTGTTTGTCACAACCATCCATTATTCCTAACTTTTAAAACTTGCTTCTGTCCTCAAGATATCAAAACTGCTTGTCCTTTTTCAGGCAACTAAAATTAACATATTGAAATGGAATTAATTGTTATGTATTTATTTATTCATGGGGTGGAGAGGGGCAATGTTATTCCAGAATTTAGACCCTCTTCAACTCTCTGACATTTGACCACCTGTTTTAATCTAAATGAGCTATGACTCATCTACTGTGGAGTTGCAGGTTTTTGCATTAACCTTGCCCTACCCTTTACTCCTTGTTTACAATATCACATAGGCAGAGCGAGGCATATAACAAGATGACTTCTTAACTGTGACTGTCTCTAAACAGACTTTTCACTGTTACTTCAACCTCTCAAGTGCTTGGAGCTCAGAGCCTCTTTTCAGTGGGCGGCTATGCTGGAAAGAAGTGAAAAATCCAGATTTACACGTCAAACTGGGATGGCTGAAGAAAAGCACTGCTTTTTTCTAACATAGAAAAATGTGTCTGAGCTCTCCAAATCCTTAGTATTTGGTATTCCTAGATGACTCAGCAGTTTTGACGCCTCTAAAGTAGGATTATTTGACAATCCCCACTGAAATTTGCATGTGGTCAGCATGCAGGAAGAGAGTGTGCCAGACAGCCACATTTATGTATCTTGTTCTCTTTGGTCAGACCTGGCCACATTGTGTCTGACTGAAATACTAGCTTCGGTCAGAATGTCTTCAGTGTCCTTGAAGAGGGCATATGATTATTTATTTATTTTTATATAATTTTATTTGGCAGACTTCCGCATTGCTTAATTTTATTGTTACTTGTATAGCAACTGGAGTAAATCTTATTACTTAGCTAGAACTGTGTGAGCTAAGTTGTTGAACACTGGATGGGTGCTGTTGACGTGTAATTGTAAATACTTTTATGTTAAAGGGTCCATAACACACACAGTTTCTGCCAATCTCATGTTGCTCTTGAGTTCCTATAGAGTAGTATTGCATCCTTCATATCTCAGAAGAGTCTTTAGTTGTATCATATTTGTAAAAAGACAGATACGCTGTGCCGATTCTTTCCGAAAACAGCCGAGCTTGTGCAGGCTTGCAGTGGGCGGAGCTAAAGAGTCAAGAGCACACACACACACACACACACACGTTCGTGTTGTTGACATTATATGCACTTGCGTGCTGATTATCAACAAGACATTTGATGCAGTTTTACTCACCGCTTGCGGTTTCGACTCAACACGCTTGCAGAACTCCTGTTCCCTTAATGCTGGATTCTTTGGGAAGCTGAACAATTTTCCCCTCACAACCAAAAACACACTTCTTTAGTGACGTTGTTGATTTCTTGGTCTAAAAACAAAATGACAGTGCAGCCGATGGCTCCAGTAACCTGAACGAAGCTCGTTGATGGATGTGCTCTTGCTCTCGCTCTGGTTGATGTGCGCATGCGCTCATCCAGGAGAAGTGCCCATACAAGTAATACTGCCCTTTATGACATCATACAGGGCCATAATCAGAAAAAAAAACACTTTATGAAACTTGTGTATTTGGCAAAGAAATACTCCGTCATATGTCCAACTTTTTTTTTTTTTTGGCCATGTTTAGCATGAGAATCCAACTATCCAGTGTAAATAAATCAGAATGCATGAAACAGCATTAAAAAAAATTAAACTAAACACAAAAGACCTTTTACTTTTTAAAACCGAGACCAATCATAGCCTAACTATTAATCATATAGAAAAATAAATTGGTTTACTTTGATGCGATTGTGTTAGAGATGTCATCTTGAGTTTAAATCACTGTCCCTTGAGCCACACAACCAGAAAGAACTGTAGAGCTGGGGGTTAATCAATTCTGACAGGATGGAAACTTGGTGAGCCTTTTTAATGGCAAGAACACTTTCCCGGGTTCAGTGAAGAGCTTGTCACTCACTAGTACAAGCAGTGAGTGGACAGAGATGTGAAAGGTGGAAGAGATGAGAGTTAACCAAGAGCACTCATGAGTAAGTGATTTAGCTCATGTACATAAGCTGCATCTAAGATCACTGATTTGGTTTAGCAAATTAAAGTCTTATTTGCACCTATTTAATGCATTTATAGAATGTAGAAATCTATCTAGTAGGATAACTAAATGTATCTAGTAGGATAACTTCACTATACACGCAAATGTTTTATATGTACTATGCAAAAAAACAAACTCAAGTGTAATTCATCTGTGAGGTAAGGCAAGATCATCAGTCCAGTTAGTTACAGTAATTTGCTCCCTGCCAGTACATAGAATTTACACTTCATTTACCAACACTTGTCATCTTCTAAAGGCATGATAAAGTTATTTTTTAGTAGCTTCAAGGGACTGTTTTGACTTCATTTTATTCTTGTCTAAAACTGCCTAGAATAAATATTGATAAACTTTGTTTGATAAGACCAGTTTAAAGGGGACATGCTCTCATTAAGCAAACCCTTTTTTCTTTGTTCAATTTTTTATTGACAGCTGAACTTGGAAGTTGAAGAGACAAAAGGGAAAAAGCGAAGACTTGCAAAGTCAAAGATAAGGACAGAATTAATTTTAGGTCAAAAAAATCGAGGTCACAGCCTCACATTCTCCCCACAGCTTAACTGCTTATCATCTTCCCAGACTTTTCGGTGGCTGCCTGCTCACAAGCATATAATGACCTGGACTCATCCATAGAAATTCAACCCTCTAACCACAGTGGTCTTCAGGCACAGATTGGAACAATTACTCAGACCTTGGTCATTTCTCTACCTTTCGGTAGAGGGTCCTGTGGCTACACCAGCCTCATTAACTACATGTTGACGGCACCACACTAAATTTCTCCTGCCTGCCAGACCCCAGTCAACATTTTACTTTCCATTTCTTCCCTATTAATCATTTCCAGACTCATTATTTCATGTAGAGTTAGTTGGGATTGGAGGTGAGCCAGATTGAGAACGATAATGGTATTATGATTTCAATTGGCATTAATCAGTATGAGGGATAAAGTTTTAGATTGCATTAGCTATTGATCAAACCTGAGGCATCAAATGCGGTCGGTCAATGGAAGGGCAGCAGGTTATCAAATTGAGGCATCTGAAAATGACATGATGTCACTTAACTGTTTGCTAACAGATACATTGTTTACACAGTGGAACCAAGTGTGTAGAGATGAGGGCAGAGAGCTTGAAGCCTGTCACATCTGATGGGCTACAATGCCTTGGCAGAAGAGATAATGCACAGTGACGCACATGGCACTTGACTGATGGTATTGATAAGTCATAAGTCCCACCAGAGCGCATGCATCTTGCGTTTTGTTTACCCTTTAGGTGACAGTCATCTGTGAGGCAAAACATTAGAACGGCTCTCTTCCTCAGTTGCGGTTACACCTGACAGATTCCACAAAATGTTCCTCCTCCAGGAGGATTTACGAGAGGGAACACTAAAGTCTTGGAAATCTCAGAGCAGACAGCCAAGCTTGACTAGGGATGCTCAAAGCTACATGTTCTCGAAAGCAACTAGACCAGGGATACTCAACTTTTATAGCCCAGGCAGCTTTTAGAATATGCAGCGTGACTAGAGTAAATAAAGTGATTGTGCAGTAATTGGGAAGATGAAAAAAAATTACATTTTAACTCCATTGGGATTTGTTTAAAATATTTTTTTTATTACAATTCCTGATATTTGCTGTTATCACACATCTTTGCTGTTAAATGAAACACATACTAGAGCTGGGCAATATATCAAATATTAGCAATTCACATTAATTAAATAATATAAAATTACAGAATATTGAATATTGAAAGATTAATTTTAAAGATGAATATGCCAAAAACAAGTGCAGAATATCCACCTGAGCTTCTTTAAAGACACATTCTCCTCTTCCTCTAGGGCTTTGTACCAGAGGGAGGTCATTGAGAAGGAACTGGAAAGCTACTTGCAATCTGTGGAGTGCTGACAGTGACACAAATCAACTTCAGTGGTGGAGAATCCATGAGGACAATTTGCAAAATGAGCCCAAGTACTTATGTGTTCCAAAAACTAGTTCACCATCTGAAAGTGTTTTTAGTGTCATGCCACAGAGCATCTCTTAATTCAGAAACCATTGATAGACTTGTGTGCTTAGCTAAAAACCTGTGAGAAACAATTTACCCCACATTCATTGCTCTAAAGAAGCTGTCAGGATGGACTTTTTGTACTTATTTTGCACTTTTTTGATAAAAAGAAGTGTGTAACGGAGGCCAGCTAGTAGTCGCTGTGCGAGTAAAACCTCACTCCTCTAATCTCAAGAGATGCTCTAGTGACTGACACTAGAGGTTGCAGCCTTTAGCCTCCTTGTTAGAGCATCAGACTTTCATGCCGGCGGACACGGGTTTGAGTCCTGCTTGGAGTGGGCGATTCGAACAGGAGGGGTTACAAGTGGTCACTAGGTCTACATTATTTTATTTTTTTTTACTCTGCGTTTTCGCACGAAACATTTTTAATGTGCTTTGTTCTTTTATATCGCATTTTAAAATGATTCTAGAGCAAATGCAAAAATATCGAGATATATAGTGATCTAAATTTAGAAAGATATTGAGATATCAAATTTTAGGTATCGCCCAGCCCATGCATACAGTTTAAAATTTAAATATTCAGAGTGTAACATGTCACTCTGTAGCAGTCAATAATGATGAATTTGTATATCCTGATA
>CM031963.1:25209547-25362047 GCA_018749465.1 Paracanthobrama guichenoti | reverse complement strand
CATAGAAAACAATGTGTTCAAATTTTAAACGCAACAAGGCACTTCTCGTTCAAACACACAAAATACAATGTTAGCTTTAGTCTGCATTATGTGTGTGTGTGTGTGTGTGTGTGTGTGTGTGTGTGTGTATGTATGTAAAGACTCTACCACTGAAAGTTTTCTCTTACGTCTATGTTAGTTTTTAATTCCAAACAGTCAAAATCACAAATGTGGCAAATAGTGACAGATAGGATAACACAAACACAAATGAGCCAATGTTACCTTGAAGTCAATCATTGTTGAATGTGGCAAAATAAATGGTGTTTTGTTTGTTTTTTGAACAATGATTTGACTAAAATTATTGTTTTGAAGATTTTCTCTATTACTGAGGGCTCAACAATGCAACCATTTCAGTCACATTTACTGCAGTACATTCTATGCTCATATGATATCAGCAAAGCTTGAATTTCATCACAGGGTTTTAGGTATTGGCCATAATTTTACTCTTCCTGCAAGCTCTGGACTTATAATTCAGAAATTCACACAAATATTCATTCACTTAATATATGTGTGATTGAGTAAAATAAACCACACAGATCAAGTCCATCTTTTGTAATTTCACAAACAGCGTGAGTGAATCAGTGCTATACTGTGTCTCCACTCTCTCTTAATACAACAAAAATGGCTTTAATCACCACATCGAATCTGGACGCATCTGGAGCTGGAGTTTAGAATCAATAATGTTTATAATGCTAGAACAAAGCTATGGAGCCAGATATTTAAAACAGCCGATATCACTTACTGGTTATATTCAGCACAAGGGATGATCTACCAATGCAAAATTTCAGGTAAAATAAATTAGGTAAAAAAATAATAATAATAAAAAAAGAAACATTAATGAATAAACTTACTTGATAACAATAGTTACTATAATCAAACCTATTATGAATAGAACATAAGAGCTGAAGCGAGAGTTCTTTAGAAGATATTTGTAATCATCTGGATGCACATCACAGGCCTACATTGTAACAAAAACGCAAAGATATAAATCCAGCTGCATTTAGAATACTATTATGAATGAGCCCTAAATTTCCCAAAAAGAATGAAAATCTGTTTGCCTTGTTGGTTAAGGTTTGATGACTAACAAAAATGTGAGCTAATTTTTCCAGGTTAGTTTTTATTTTTATTTTATCAATTCAATTATTACGTCATGTCAGTCTCCTACGCTGTTCACGTAGTAAACAGTGCAGTGCTTCCAGGTTTTATGTCAAAACTCCGGCTCATTATTGGCCGATGCGGAGTACGATGCATGCGTGTGATGTAGCTGTCACATGGACTATTTTAACGATGTCTTTACTACCTTTCTGGGCCTTGGAAGTTGCAATGACGTTGCTACCTATGGGTGGTTCAGAAACCTCTAGGATTTCATCAAAAATATCTTCATTTGTGTTCCAAAGATGAACGAAGGTCATACGGGTTTGGAACGACATGAGGGTAATTAAATGACAGAAATTTCATTTTTGGGTGAACTAAACATTTAAATGTTGTCAGGTGGCACAACTGATATTAGTCAAGTGGAACAACCATATAAACTCTTGATTTAAAACAACAAATAATAGATCAACGTGAACAAATGGCTGAAAACTAGACTTAGTACTAGGTTAATGTAACTAGTTATTGTATCCAATGCATTTATTTGTATACTCGTATGATTTTTTTTTTTCTGTCATTAAAAGTAAAATCGGATGCTAAAGATACAAAATACCTGGTCACTAAAATACAATAATTATAAATGAATATAAATAAAATACACAACAAAATAATAATGTATTAGGCACTGTAGACACTGTTACTTACAAAGGGATTTCACTTATAAATTAAATTAGGAATATATTTTACAAATATATGGTTGTACCACCTGAAAAAAAAAAAAAGTCAAAAAAGTCAAATTATTTAACCATTGAAACTTCTTTAAAACACATTGTTAGCACTAAGCTGCATCAAAATCGTCCACCCTCTCCTTTAAAGACAGGATAATGCAGACAATGGCTGTTATAATGGCTCCATGTAGATATCTGCCTCCCAATTCATGCCTAATAAAATTCTCAAAAGACATACACAAAAAAAGGAATAAAAAGACGTTTGAACTATATAAGAGTCAATGTAACTTGTCAAAAAAATTCTTAGACTGTCCTAATAATTTAGACATTTAGGAAGTTAGCATGTACTGTAGGACGTACCATGCATTTTTTGTGATTGGATCAATTTAGACCACATTCAATGTCAATCTGAATACAAATACATCTTGATATGATATAAATGGTGATATTAGGTGTAAAGGGGGCCAATGTTTGTGTATTTGCACTGATTGTACTATTAAATGTACAATAGTGTTATAACATTATACTGGTCAGAGCAGTGTTTCCCAAAAGCATTGTAAGCCTGGCACATGTGGTCTCTTTGATCTGGACAGCCAAATCAAATTCTGTTGCATTATTTTCGTGTTAACACTGTGAAGCTGCTTTGAAACAATTGGACTTGTAAAAAGCGCTATATAAATAAAGGTGCATTGATTTGATCTACTTAGGCTTATAATGCTTTTTCAAATTGCAGCCCAGGTAGTTTAATCAGCCAGTGTGAGAGCATTTGGAGATAATAGGTATTAGTTCATGGTTCATTCATGGTTGGCCGATTAACACCAGTGTTATGAACTTAAAATTATTAAAATGGAAACCTTTAAACTTGTGTACACTGTATTTGCTAACACTAATTGTATTTAGGGGACAATAGAACAAAAATTAATATTCTACATTGAATATATTCTACAAAAATAATGATATATATTGAATAGTCAAAAACTGGAAAGGGGAGATATAAATGTTTAATTGTATCTCCCAGCGAGGGTTGGGTGAAAGAAAGAAATCTCTCAGTCACGTATACATTTTTTTACACCGTACATGAAAAACAAAAGTAACTTCGCCATAACCATTTCGGGGCCTTAATTCTACATCACTGTCTCTTTAGCCCTGACCTCTTGCACATTACATGGACAGACAAAGATAACTACTACAACAGAATGCTCATTTAAAGGGGTCATGAATGAGAAATAAAAATTTCCTTGATATTTTGACATGAGGTCTTTGTACTATAAATGTATCCTGCAAGTTTCAGAACTCTAAACTTTCTTGTTAGTCCAAAAACAGCTTTTATTGAAACCAAGATCCCGAAACAACTCGTCTCAGTATGACGAAAGACTGCCTCTGCAGAAGATGATCAACACCTACTTCAACATCATTGCTTCTTTAGCCCCACCCAATTTGTGCACGTCATGTAGTAGTAAATAAATAGGAGAGAGATGCAAACACAGGATAACTATTCAACAAATGACAAAGATGCCTCTGAGAATTACAAGACGTTCTGCACTGCCATGTTGTGGAAAAACAGTCTTTGTATTGCCTTCCTTGTGATATAAAAATCGAGCACCTAGTCATGCAGACGCTTCTACAAACATTTGTGAAAGAATGGGTCGCTCTCAGGAGCTTAGTGAATTCAAGTGTGGTACCGTGATAGATTGCCACCTGTGCAATAAGTCCATTCGTGAAATTTCCTCACTACTAAATATTCCACGGTCAACTGTTAGTGGTATTATAAAGTGGAAGCAATTGGGAACAACAGCAACGTAAAAATCACAGAGCAGGGTCAGTGCATGCAGAGGCACAGTGCACAGAAGTCGCCAACTTTCTGCACAGTCAACAGCTACAGACCTCCAAACTTTGTGTGGCCTTCAGATTAGCTCAAGAACAGTATGTAGAGAGCTTCCTGGAATGGGTTTCCATGGCCGAGCAGCTGCATCCAAGCCTTACATCAAGTGCAATGCAAAGCATTGGATGCAGTGGTGTAAAGCACGCCGCCACTGGACTCTAGAGCAGTGGAGATGTGTTCTCTAGAGTGACCAATCACGCTTCTCTGTCTGGCAATCCAATGGACGAGTCTGGGTTTGGCGCCAGTTTGGTGGAGGGGGGATTATGGTGTGGGGTTGTTTTTCAGGGGTTGGGCTTGGTCCCTTAGTTCCAGTAAAAGGAAATATTAACGCTTCAGCATACCAAGACATTTTGGACAATTTCATGCTTCCAACTTTGTGGGAACAGTTTGGGGATGGCCCCTTTCTGACTGCGCACCAGTGCACAAAGCAAGGTCCATAAAGACATGGATGAGTGAGTTTCAGAGTCCTGACTTCAACCCGATAGAACACCTTTGGGATGAATTAGAGCAGAGACTGCGAACCAGGCCTTCTCGTCTAACAGCAGTGCCTGACCTCACAAATGCACTTATAGAAGGTAAAAAATTGCCATAAACACACTGCGGAAAGCCTTTCCAGAAGAGTTGAAGCTGTTATTGCTGCAAAGGGTAGGCCAACTCCGTATTAAACCCTACAGATTAAGAATGGGATGTCATTAAAGTTCATGTGCATGTAAAGGCAGACTATATAGTGTATATATAAACTTTATATATTAACAAAGTTCCAGATCCCATCAGTAAACACGGTTCGTTTGTTTGCTTCATTTTACTAAAGATACATTTTTAAATGAGGCACAGCTCAACGCAGGCTTTCAGAGACTAAAAGATGATGCAGTGCCGACTATTATTGGATCCGACAGTAATACGAGTATCAATGTTTTTACCATGTGTCACTATTGCTTTGTTACAGATCATTTGATATGTACTTACACTTTACTAAAAATGATGAATGATGAATACAAGAATGACAGTGCGACAAACGATGGTACATTCATAGTTCGTTTACACAAAACACTGCAAGTTATCCTGTCAACTATAACTGGTAACTCCATGTACTTAAACTTTATTTGTCACAACCATATGTAATGTAATAAGCATATGTAATTACGCATAAATATTTCACAGTTGGCAAATGTTTCAACTATGCCACAAGATAAACACCTTTCTGTAGCGTCTTCGTTTTAACACTAATATAATGTAATAAAATGCAATACTACCTCACAAATACATAATGAATAAATATAAATAAAGATGATTACCAAGCTGTCGCAGACTGGAGTATCCTTGGTATTTGAGGTGTAGGTTCGTCTTCTGATTTGGGTTTAGACTCTGGCTCCAACATGTATGGCGAACATCGGAAGTTTTCAAAATAATTCCACACGTGTAGTGGGGATGTTGAAAATTATTTTAATATGCAAAACTGTTACCCAATCATACCAGTGGGCAGTTACTTCCAAGTCTTGAATGTGGCACGCCTATCAAAACGGAGTGTTTCAAAGAGAGGGTCAAAAACAGGATAGAAAATAACCTATTACTTCTAAATTAGGATTCTTTTATGTAAAAATCTTGCTAACATTTTAATTGGACCTCAAAGAATATTATAAAATAAAAAATGCAGCTCATGACCCCTTTAACTAAGTGTTCAAATCAGAGGGCTTAAATCAAGGTAGAATATGGCTTTTAATTTCTAAATTGTATTTTTGGTCTAAAAATCCTACTAACATAAATGCACCTCAGGAAAAAAAAAAAAAAAAAAAAATGCAGTTCATCACCCCTTTAAATACACTGGAGAAATTTGAATATTGGTATTTTCATTTTTTTTGTGTCTATTTTAACATTTTCCAGAACAACATTGGACCCCATTAACGTTTTATTGTATGGACAAAAAAGAGAGACATTTGGATACAGGAAACAAATGCATACAGGTGATGATAAAAATGTAATTTTTGGGTGAACTATCACTTTACAGCAAATTATATGTTAGAAAGACATGCAACGATTGCAATTAATTAAAAAGTTTGTGGCAGCAGCACCTGTGATGCTAAATTCTATCCACTCATTACTTAAAAAAAAAAAAAAGAAAACAGACAGTGTTATTGGTTATATAAGCTGCTTCAAAGTTAATGAGAAAATGGAGAAGTGAGAATTTGGCAGCGAATACTGGGTTGAACTGAGCCAAGGCACAAGCATCTGCTCTGGTGTCTCCGTCCCTGCTGCGGGAAGAATGTGGCTGTAGATCTACAGATGGATGACATGGAAGCAAGGTCAAGCAACTGCTAGAGATAGAGATGTCTAAGATGTTCTTTATAGGCAATGCATGTACAAGTGTAAGGTATATGCACAGGCAACTTCAAGTAAACCTGGAGGTTCACTTCCTCCTGAACAGTGTAAACCAGGCATGTCTAAGACAGCATGTGGAGAAGTCCAGTCTGCAAGATAATGTGTGTGGGGGGGGGGGGGGTGCTCTTTGAGAGCAAACTACTAAATTCAGCACCATGATCTGAGGGTACATGCAAAAGTTGGGAACAGCACCAGCTACAGGTCATGAAAATTGTTTTTGCTCATAACTTTTGATTTTTTGTCAGAAAATCATAAAGTTGGGTTCTGTGGATTTCTTGGATCATGTTGAATCGGTTAATACTGATTTTACCAGGATCAGAAAAATTGCAAAATTTGGTTTATGCGGATTCTGATGATATATTAAATGTCAGAGTACTTATGGTACATTCTCGAAGTCAGAAGTTGATATGACAGAAATAGAGTATTAAATAAAAATAACTTATTTTATAGTACAACTGTAACATTTAAATATTAATATTTTTTGTTTTAATTTCTTTATTTACAGATATTAAACCATCAAGCTTATATTTTGGTGGATAACTGCAGGGATTCCTTATAGCAGGGGTAGCCAACCCTGCTCCTGGAGGGTTACCTTCCTGCAGACATCAGTTCCAACCCTGCTCCAACACATTTACCGATACCTTGAACTGGTTCAGGTGTGTTTGATTAGGTTTGGAACTAAACGCTGCAGGATGGTACCCCTCGAGCAGCATGGTTGGAGACCCCTGCCTTAAAGTGTCATAAAACCCCTGTTTCAGCTATAAACTGTTTCACACCTCAAATCTCAAAAAGACTCAAGAAATGGGCGTTTAAATCTGTGGAGAGTTGGTAGTGTGGGGGTTGGGGGGGGGTGCAACCAATAAAACACAGACCTGCAAGTGCTACTACACACTCATTATGTTACGTAAAGTTATATTATCCAGTATGTCATCGCGTTCATGATCATACATACCGCTGTATAATCCACATATATATTTAATTTAATTTTAAGAAGGAGTGATTGAATATGTGCGCATGCATGGCGCTGGTTCACATTTGGTGAAATATGCCCATAAAAACTTATGCTCGATTCTAGTTTGGATATGAACTTTGACTGACGTGGTGACTGACGTGCAAACTCACTGTGGTGTTCAGCACAGAAAACACTCATGCTCGTTACGTGTGTGTACATGTGAAATACTTTTTACAGACATATTTTCCATGTTGGTAGGTAGCCAAATGCATGCGAGGGAATGCAAACAGCGCATTTCGTTGAACGCAAAAATATCCATATTTAAAACTTCATAAAGTAAAATATCTAGCTTTCTCCATACTGCCTTCCATATTCAACTTATGAAAAAAGTGTAACTGACGCTACATCTCACTAGGACATAGTGCAAGCGTTTTAAACTGTGAGAGGCGTTACACTTTCTTCGTAAGTTGAATACGGAAGGCGGTCTGGCTGAAGCTAGATATTTTACTTTATAAAGTTTTAAATATGGATATTTTTCTAACAAAAACCCATTGAAACCCATTGACAAAAACTCAAGATTGTGTTCATCAGAAAGAAGAAAGGCATATACACCTAGGATGGCTTGAGGGTGAGTAAATTATGGGGTAATTTTCATTTTAAAGTGAACTAATCCTTTAAGCAGCTCGCCCTTTTACAAAAGATTTAGTTCACAAACAACTGACAGTCGTGACCTAAATATGATTCTCATTTACAGTAATAAATCCTAAATCAGCATTAGTAACTTAACTCAAACTTTGAGGATCTCCCGCTCTTGGCTCATTTTGAGTCAGACTTTTGAATTCAGTGAATTGTTTACTGAAGACTCACTCTGATCGGATCATTTGAATCAGTGAGTTGCTGACTCAAGAACAAATGCAATCGGATCAGTCCAATTCACAAATTAATCGTTCAGTATGCTTTGCGAACCAATTTAACAGGTTAATAATCAGCTTGTTCATGAATCGCACTCCGCTATCGCATCTCAGAGCTAGTGGCGATTTCTTCAGTTCAAAATAACGAGGAACGACGTTTTAAGAAATGTAGTGGAGTGAAAAGTACAATATTACACTTTGGAATGTAGTAGAAGTAAAGGTTTCCCAAAATAAAATACTCACATGAAGTAGTACAGAAAAATGTAAAATACTAGATAAATTTAAGTACCATAACAAAATAAAAAATATAGCTGCAAGCAGCGATGACAGGCCCAAGACCTGGCTCCACCACCACCCCAGTGGCTTTAGGAGTAAATAAAAGGACTACAAAGTAATTTGAATATGCCACATTTACTGCAGCCAGCTTATGCAAGTATGACCACAAACAACAATAAGCACATCCATGAGATCAATTAAATTTAGATGAATTTCATGTCATAGGATGTCATGTCAGTTTTTTAAAGTGTAAAGATTGTAAATCATTTGCAGCTCAAAATTTTGTAAGTCCAGAAGTATTTATCTTAAGGTCTTTTTAAAGTTTTCTAAAATGATAAGCCTTTAAGAAAGGGAATGAGTCAAGACGATAAATGATATTGCATATAATCATACATTTTAAATATAATCATAATAATGTAAATATGATTTATACGTTTAGATTTTCTGAATGCACTTTCTTTTCAATCCACTAGTTAAAAACTGTGTAAAGGGCTGAATGCAAATCCAATCTCTGACAGCAGGTGGTGGTTATGGAACAGCAGAAATATAACATTACCCTGGTAACCCCTGTCCACAAATTAAAAATTAGCTTATTAAAAAGGTGAATTTCTCTGAGAGTCGACGAGTTTGCAGATAATATGAAACACCAATGTAAACAATGTTCAATCAGTCTTGTTATAAGTAACTTGATCATCACCACATATCTTATATTGGCACTGCCTGCCGAAGGTTTAGCATAGCCTTCTCTTGTCAGTGGCAAAGGTTTCACACGATAAATGCAGGGAAATAGTTATGCTGACAGAGAAGATTACAGAATTAGAGAAACGCTTTCAAACTTTGAGTATAGTAAGAAATCAAGGGCTTTAGATATGGCTGCAACTAGCTTAGCGAGCCCCATACATTGTTTGCAGAGTAGGGCAACTGGGTGACTGTGAGATGGCATAGTCCTGAGACAAAATAAATTATCCAAGATTCTTGTTCACATTGGTGCTAATGATGTCCAGAAGTCAGTCATTTTTAACAAATGTTGAAATATCCATTTTCTCTGAATTGCTTCAAATCTTTTTAGGGAGGCACAGATATCACTATCGGGCCCGATACTATACTGCGTTTGTGTACTTGTAGCCCTGCTAAAGCAGCTCTAAATATGCACTGTGCTATTAAATGAAAGATAAATATGATAAAGCAATAGAATGAACAGTGAAAGTAACAGAAGCTTGTACAATACATTTTAACAGGCATAATTAAGCATGAAAAATAACTGAATGAAATGTATATATTTGCTTAAATTAAACCAAGGAATATGATCCATATTCTTTTGGTTTCTACCTATTTTTTTGCATATATTTTTTTATTACAAATGCAATGAAGATACAGGTATCCGTATCAGCAAGTACCAAAAATTAAAGTATTGTATCGGGACTCTTTCTGGAATAAGTGGTATCGGTGCATCCCTAAATCTTTTTATAATTGTCAATAAGGTACACATTTGAAATTAAGGGATTTTCATGTCTTGAATACCGTTGCAATGGCAACAAACATTTATATCCTTTTTATGTATATTAATGTATTTTTGAGGTACTTGGCATGTTTGAATTTTCATGATCTTTTTAACTCACATCAGACTCATCTGCCATTAGGGCTGGGCAATGGTTCATACATGGGCATGTAGAGGGGGCTCTATAGTCAGTTGTTATTATTACCGAAGGTGCGTAGGCACCCATTAGCCGCTTTTCCACTGTCGGGCCAGTACGAGCCAGGGCTTTCAACGGACCGGGCTGGGCTAATAGACCTGAACCTGTAGCATGAGCCCAAAACCACTCCGCGTTTCCACTGTCGGGCTAGAAGCTCTGCATCGTTTCACTAAAACTCACCGTAACAAGCCTCTCTGGAACAACGTCACACAAACCCCTCATTTCACCAAAAATGGAAGTTTTATCAGAAAACTATTCAGAAATCACTGGTAACTAGGAAAACGAGCATGATAAAAGTGGACGTTTGTTGCCTTGTTTACTTAAAGATTTAAAACCTAAGAGTTGATGTTTTACCACAGGTTTAAAAGAATAAGTGATATATTGATCATAATGAATTGATTTATAAAGATTGCACATTAGTTACAGAAATAAACGAATAAATACGATTACGATAATTATTGCGATATTTGCCTCGATAAAATAACAAGAGTTCAATAAATGTTTGATAAAATGTTGACAGCCAGAAGATATATGAAGGTCAAAGTCAGGCAACACAAACCACTTTCATGATTTAAAAACCATCGCCCGTTACCACATGCAGAAACAAATAAATTATTTATTTTGTTAAGGAAAAATTACTGGAAATATGTAAAAAATTCAAAAATGAGATGTTTGTCATGTTGACAGTAGTTTAAAACCACAATTAACAGATCAACTTTTACTTCGAAGAAATAAAGTAATAAAGATTTTACATTTATCGTATTTTAGCATGATCTTTTTTTTTTGCCCATATTGCCCAGCCTTATGGCAGCCCACCAAATTGCTTGTGGGAAAGTTATGAAATTTGCACCATAGCAAATTTGGAGTCTCTAACTCAATCCCTCTAGCACCACCAACTGTCCAAAGTTGCACTCACGTTTATGCTAATAACTTTGGAAATTTAAGGGCTAGAAACAATTTTCCCAGATTCCTTGGCTCAAGATAATTTGATTGCACCCTATGATGTCTTTTTCCATCATGAAATTGCCATTTTGAATTTTATGAAAAACCTACTTTTTTGAACTCGTCCTAGATGGTTATCTAAACCAAAATTGGCTCAGATCAACTTAAGACCATGCTGGCAAAAAGTTATTAAACTTTTTGATAAACCCAACCATTCTCGAATAACACTCAAACGAATTTGACGAAGACCACAGCAAATTTGATACGAGGCTATAGGTGTGTGCGGCTGCATGTAACCATTTGGCGAGAGTTGCCGTGTACAGTCGGGGAGGAGTTGAAAACAGAGACATGAAGTCTCTTAGTGACGCTCGCACTGTGTCTGCATAGTTTATCACAGCTGAGGTGAAAAATGCGATATGTATCAAATACACAGATGTTTCAGAGACATTTAATTGAATAATCTATGTACTGCTTAATACAGCGTCTGTTTGTACAAGATTAAATTTAACAAGTCTATACTATTTAAATACCAATGTGGTGGGGTCTACTTTTTTAAATCAGTTTTATTTTTATAAACATGAAAAATACATAAAAATATAGACTTGTAAGCATTAGTGGAACTGAAGGTGTTAGAATAAACACAAAACACACGATCATTGTCATGCAGTGAATCCGGCCAATCGTGGAACAGCTGTGTCATCATCAGAGCTCGCCACTTTTGAGAAGCTGCACTGGCTGACTCAGCCGTTTGCTCTTGAATCGATCTTGCGGTATTTGATGCCATAAATCCCAGTGAGTCTAAAGTCGGACAAAATTTCTAACCGGCATAAGTCAGCCGCCGATCGGTCTGCGCAGCGCTGCATGAAGTCAAACAAGCCTTAAATCTACGCAACACTTTAGCTTATTGTGATGAGTCTTGGTACGTTATCACAAGACCAGAGGCTACATGCAGTGTTTCGGCACAGCGCCACCTACTGGTCAGGAGATATGAAAATGGTTATTTTTCCTTTAACTTTTTACAAACAACTAACCAAATAACTTTGGTTTTTCACCAAATTTGGCTCAGATCATCTTCAGACCATACCGGCCGAAAGTTATGAAAAGCTTTTCGATTGACCTCGAAATAACACATCAACAAATTTGATGGCAGGGTGCCAAGCTAATTCTGAGGCTGTAACACTGCAACGCTTTTCCACATTGACACCAAACTTTGCATGCATCACTGTCTGCTCACACATTATCTGTGATTGTATTTGTGATTTTTCAGCAATTTATAATAAGCTAAAAATGTCTTTAAATAACTCATTGTTGCAGTTGCTCTGAAGCTCCCAGCCATGCTTGCATGTCTCATTGTTCCTATTGTGCTCAGCCCTGATAAATGCTGCTCGCAACTACATTTATTATTATTATTATTATTATTATGAGAGAGGGAGCATAATTAATGTGGAGATTCACAAATATCAGAATTAGGCCACTTATGCCTGTAGTGTAAATGCAGCCTTTAAAGGGTTAGTTCACCCAAAAAAGAAAAATCTGTCATTACTCACTCACCCTCATTTCGTTCCAAACCCGCAAGACCTTCGTTCATCTTCGGAACACAAATTAAGATATATTTGATGAAATCCGAGCGCTCTGATCATTTTTTTAATTTTTGGGTGATCTAACCCTTTAACACCCCGGTATAAACACTGTGGCGCTTTCAAAACGTTACATTTCTAAACCTAAAAATTCTGGGTCAACCGATATTTTGGGGTGGGACAATGTTAACTAAAAAAAAAGAAAGGGAGCTGGGCTAGTGCTGCAGTAAAAACACACCACTTTTAAAAAGGACAGGTCCTTTAGAGAAGTTTTTCAGAGAAATTAAATCAAGAAACCCTCACATTTTGGTAATAAGTCTAATTAGAAGTCCAAATAAAACAAACCCCCAAAAAATAAATAAGAAAGCTTGAAGTAAATTTTATGATATGAATGGAGACATTAGAGAGAGAAAAGCAGAATTTCAAAGATGTGGCATACCTAGTAAGGGTGTACTCCCTGAGTCCTGAGTGCAGGTTCATGGCAGAAAATGTACCTATACAACCCCTTAACCGCTTGTCCCGGCCGATTTTCCAAGTGACAAACAGTGGGCTGTTGGAAAAGAAAATAACACCATCTGTAAAAGCAGGGCTTAAACAAGTGACCATAAAGTATTACATTAAGTATGAACATTCTACAAACATAAATGTATACCCACAAAACAAAATCTAATTCTAGAATCACAGAAGAAAGTAAAACCAATTAATAATTTAAAAGCCAGAGTCTGTTCAGCTTCCACTAAAATCACATACAAAAGGGCTACAATAATTTAGCAAACAATAATTACAATAAAACAATAATAACAATAATTTAGCAAACACTTTTATTCAAAGTGAATTGAAAACGAGGAGAATAGAAGCAATCACATCAAAAGGACAGCAATATGTAAGTGCTGTGAAAAGTCCCAGTTAGTCTAGCGCAAGTTTAAAAAAAAAAATAGAATAGTAAGTACTAGTATTAATGGGTCATGTGTTGATGAAAAAAGATGCATCTTTAGCCGTTTCTTGAAAATGGCTAAAGACTCAGCTGCTCGCATTGAGATAGTGAGGTCATAAAGGTAAGTAATAAACCAATAACCTTTATTAACCAATAATAAAGGTAAAGGTGTGTGAAAGCGATTTTGTGCAAACTGATAAAGAGACGTGTGACGCGTGTTCTCTTCGGCTTGTTAAAGACCACTCTTGCTGTTGCGTTCTGTACATTCTGGAAGGCCTATCAGGAGAGCATTACTGTAGGGAAGTGGGTTTTCTCCCTGGACATTTTATGGTACAAGATGGACAAATAAAAATGATGGCTCAACCAATGTGCACCAACAAATGCATTATGGTGCAAAAGATGGAGTTTTATTTATATACAGTAAGGGATCGCTCCCCAAAGGGTGCGCAGTATGTAAAATAAATAAATAAAACTGAAGGATCTTCCTGAGAGGTAAGACTTGAAATACTACAGTGCAGTTCCTGAGATGTCCCTTGTTGTGAGGGTTGACAGGAGGATCTGGTGGTAAACGGTTAATTTAAAAAACTGCTCTTGCCAGTCACAGAGCTTCAATAAAAGAAGCAGGGCAGTCTCGGTGGAGTGGCTGCTTTTGAAGCCAGACTGGTTGTTGTTTGGTTGAACATGACTCACTCAAGTGTCTTTGCAATGAATGGAAGAAGGGATACCGGTCTGTAGTTTTCTAAAAGTGCTGGATTTAGAGTGGGTTTCTTAAGCAGTGTGGTTACCCAAACCTGCTTAAATGCTATGGGAAAGGTACCAATGTGAAGAGAGGTGTTGATAATGTGAGTTAGTAAAAGTACAACTGAAGAAGAAATGGCTGGAAGGAGATGAGTGGGGACAGGATCAAATGGACAGGTAGTAGGGTAATTGGAAAGGATGAGTTTGGTGACTTCTGCTCCCGAGAGCAGAGAGCAGGAGGGGAAAGAGTGTGTGTGTGTGTGTGTGTGTGTGTGTGTGTGTGTGTGTGTGTGTGTGTGTGATGAATGGGAGGGGAGAGAACAAAGAAGAGAGGTAAATGTGAAAAATGTGCAAGGGTCAGAAGAATTGTTAATTTTTGTGGTAGTATGTTGTTTTAGCTGTGGAGACAATTGCAGAGAAGGAAGAGAGGAGTGACTGACACAAACAAACTGGGCAATGGGGAATCAACAACAGGGGGCATATATACTCATGATGGGAGAGGAGAGAGTGTGAGCAAGCAAGCTCTGAACACAATAAAACAATACACACAAACTGTATAAAGTAAACAAGAAAAACGAGACCGCCTCCTAACACGGCTACAGCCAGAAAAACAGTCAGAGCATTGTGAGAGAAAAAGCACAGCATCCACAGTGGAAGGTTTTAATTCAGTCCTCCTTTCTTCTATTGGCCTTTTTACACCTGGTCACTTCATGTGTTCTCTTTCATAAGTTCACTCAACGCTGCGTAGCTATGACACAATGGGAACGCCCTCTGGGTGTGCCGATTGTCTGAAGCCCTTAAAGATTCACGCCAATTCATTGGCTGATGGCGCGGGCACCGCCCCGACGCTCTTGCGTCGTCATATTATACTGGCACGCACGCCCTCCACTTCTCAGATTTCTCTGTCTTCACGAAGCGGCCATTTCTAGCCCTTCAGTTTTGTTTTTTCTGACCCAAATATATTGGAATTCGTACAACTTTCATCACCAGCACTTCAGAGACTGCGGCTAGTGGAGCTTTGTTCTCCTGGCGGTGAAGTGTCATGGAGTTTCATCGCTGCCTGCCACCATGCACTCGCTTTATTGTGGGTGACAACCTTCACAGTAAGTGTGTTAAATGCTTGGGGTTTTCACACATGCGCAAGGCGGTTCAGGGCTCTTTTAAGTGCAAATTCTGCAATAATCTCCTTCTTAGAACCCTCCGCTCTAGGCTCGCAGTTTTTGAGAAGGAGTCATCTATTTTCCCCCGTCGCACTCCCGAGGCTGCAGAGGCCTCCTCGGATCCACGAACTGGGGTTCGGATGTAGAGCTTGAGGATGTGGAGTGCGAGCAGATGGGCCTCGCCCTTTCTCTCCCTCTCTCCAGAGCACGTGTGTGGGGTTACTTATGTCCTAGCCCGGAAGCGTGCAAGTCAGTTTCTTTTGGGCTAGATGTCATTTTAAATGCAGAGTCCGACTCGAGGATTTCAGGCCTGCTTTAATCGACGACGCATTCCCACCTAGCGGCCAGGAAGCGCGGCCTTCTGCAGCCTACGCCAAGCTTGTCGACGTGCTTTCGCGTGCTACTGATTGGCCGGACGAGCCTCAATCCTCTAAACTCGACGAGAGGTTAAGTGGTCCTAATTCTAGGCCAGCACAGAGAAAGCTGCCCTTTTTCAGTGATCTGCATAGTGAAATCTCCAGATCCTGGAAACAGCCTTTCTCTGTCCGCTTGACTAACGCGGCAGCCACTGACTTCACCAACCAAGTTCTCTGGTAGAAGGAGTGACCAGGGTCATCCCCCACCCACCACGATCTGGGGCGCTTGCAGTCGCCCATTTCCTCACCAACGACCTCATAGGCGCATTGATCCGAAGCGGCCCAGCAAACCCTCCGCTTCGGCTCCGAGTCGCTCCTGACAGTCAGGTCAGAAAAAGGAGAGCTCCACCTTACGTTCGAGGTTGGGTCAGACCGCACAAGCGTTTCTGCCCACCTTTTGCCAGCTCTCCTTATCCAGCCCTGTCACTTTCGCCACCCAGTGCATTTCAAAGTGCAGAGCTGGCTCAACCCACACCTCCTTCGGTGCTGAAGGAAGGAACATCTTGCTTTCTCCCCTCATGTCCAATTGGCTTGCTATCCGCCGTTCGCTTAGAGACATGTTCGGTTTTCTCCGGGAGTCGGTAGGACCAACTTTTTTCACTCAGACCGTGACATCTCCCACTCCGCATCAGGATGCCAAGTGCTCTCCTTCGTGGTTGACCACGCCTTCCCTCAAGGATCAGCTCGACACCCTCTCTCAGGTATGTCCACTGCACCTCAGCACTCCCCTTCCTCTGTCACATTTCTTTCACGAGTGGAAACGTCTGCCAGGGGTATCACCTTGGATCCTCACATCCATGGCCCAGACTAAAGCTCTATGCATTCCCGCCCATCAAATTGATTCTGGCGGTTCTGTGCAGGGTGAGGGAGAGCGGAGTCAGTCTCCTGCTTGTAGCCCCATTCTGGCCGTCCCAGACCTGGTTCTCAGAGATGATTCTTCTTCTGGACTCCCACCACCTTGGGAGATTCCCGTCAAAGAGGACCTATTGCTTCAGGGCAGGATTTGGCATCCTCATCCCGAGATTTGAAAGCTGTGGGTATAGCCCATAAAGGGCCGTTAGCTCTAAGTGCTGGTCGTCCTGCCGATGTTCAGAAGACCATTGCAAGTGCCCCTTCCACTAGGAGACTCTACTCCTCCAAGTGGTAGGTTTTCGAGTCATGGTGCTCAACCCATGCGGTGGACCCAGTTAGCTGCCTGGTGGGTTCAGTACTGAAGTTCCTGCAGCTTCCACCCTTAGGGTTTTACGTCGCTGCTATTGCTGCTTGTAGGGAGTTGGATGAAGTCCCGAAAAGCTTAATTTGCTCTGCCCTGTCTGAGCGTTTAAGTTTTATGTAGATCGTTTTGGTGGTTGGAAAAAATCAAATCAGCTCTTGGTATGTTTCGGTGTCGGCAGCTGCCGGCTTGCCACATCAAAACATTTCCCATTGAGTGAAAGAGGTTATTTCGCTGGCATATGAGGTGTGTGGTCTACCTTCACCTCTCAGCATTCAGGTGCATTCTACCAGAAGTGTGGCTTCCTCTCAAGCACTTTTTAGTGTGGCTCTTCTGGAGGACATTTGTGTAGCGGCAGGCTGGTCCTCCCCGCACACTTTTGTCAGATTCTATAGTTTGGACCTCGACATGGCCCCCGGTTTGCATGTTCTATCCGCTTGATCCGGCCATGTATGCTATCTGGTATTCTTTGAGCCAGATATGACAGCACTTAGCTTGGTGTGTATGGTATATCATTCCCATTGCATCATAGCTATGCAGCGTTGAGTGAACCTATGAAAGAGAACATCTCAGGTTACTGGTGTAACCTATGTTCTCTGAATAGGGAACGAGGCGCTGTGTACGCTGCCAAGCTCCTCGCACTGCCGACAGGCCGCCCAGCCAATGAATTGGCGTGATTCTATAAGGGCTTCAGACAATCGGCACACCCAGAGGGCATTCCCATTGCATCATAGCTACGCAGTGTCTCGTTCCCTATTCAGAGAACATAGGTTACACCAGTAACCTGAGACGTTTTCTGTAGGTGTGTAACCAGGGTTTGAAATTAACTTCTTCACTCACCAGCCAATATGGCTACTAAATATTTAAGTTACCGGCCATTCAAAACTTCTACTAGCCAAAAAAAAAAAAAAAAAGAGAAGAAATAAACCAGATCAACTACATCACAGCTTTTATTTAATGCTTTTATTTAACGAAATAGTTTTTTATCTATATATTAAATATTATATTATATGTTTATATATTAAAATAAAAATGTACTGTCTTAAAGTTGTTTCTACATTAGAGTAACTGAAATTACAATATAAAAATATTAAAAATATAAATTACAGAAACAATGTGCAATTAGTTTTTTTAATTGATTGACTATGTATGTGTGTGTGTATATATATATATTAAATTGCACATTGTTTCTGTAATTTATATTTTTCATATTTTTATTTTATTTTAATATATAATATAATATTTAATATATAGATAAAAACTATTTCAAATGACAGCGTTTTCATTAACCGATGTTATGCGTCGTGATAAGTCATTCCAAAAAGTATGCCACGTATGTTGGTAGGTTTATCTATATCCCAGTCACCGCACTAGCCATTATTTCTAATGGAAAGGAGACATAGGCGTGTTATTCAAGCATTAATTAAAATTAAAAAACCGAAATGCTTGAATTTGCATGGTGGTACCTCAAAGTTTCTTTCTACCATTTTGTCATTTTTGCTTGAAATTTCGTTTGTTGGAAATATGAACTAAATTTAGAAATAATTTTGAAATGAGAAACTTTGCGTTTAATAAACAAAATAGATTTTTGAAATGAAGACAGCTTTTAGAGTGGAATGCATGCAAAATAATCCGTTAGTACACAAGTGTACACAAATAAAAGTAGACAGTTTATAGTTTACAATTATATCTTGCACTCTGTATGGCTAAAAATGACGGAGTATTGGGAGTTGTTTCCACGGTCAAAAGAAAAGAATCCATCAGAAGCGCCGGTGCCTTCTTCAGACAGAGGGTTACAGAAACCGTAGCCTATTTAGTTTCATAGTTAGGCTATGTTTAAATATTAGCCTATAATACTATTTTTTTATTTCATATGTTGATTATGAAAAGTGACCACAACCTTCTACGCACACCTTGGCAATAGAATCGCCATTGGCTAGTATTTTTTTTTGTTTAGTCGCCAGGCTGATATACTTTATTATATTATACTTTTATACTAATATATAGAATAAAACATGGAAGTGTGACAAAGGCACATAGGTTATATAAATTAATGTGGATAAAGGCTTATTTTGTACACATCAACATGTCTCTTTATTAGGAGAAGATATGTCGTTTTAACGACATAAAATCTCGTTATTATGAGAAAATATCTGGCGTTTTTAAGACATAACATCTCGTTATTACGACATAATTGAGTGGAAAAAATAATATGTAGGCTAGGCCCTATGTGGCAGCAATCACCGTACCAGGTGACCTGTAAATGCGGAAAAAACTGTTTCCATTGCATTTTCCCGGAAACATCTTTTTGAATTGCCTGAAAAACCACCTCATGCGAGCGTAAAAACTTTTTTTTGTGATATATGGGAGTTTTTGCGAAATGGATGCGGTTCCATTGGGCGTAGGCTATTTTCAATTCGCAGGGTAATGGAAACGTGGCTAATGATATGTTGAACAGCCAACGCCTTTGCTCTATGTATTGATTAGCTGCCGTCTCTGCATCCGCGGCAAACATGTCCATTTTTTAAAATAATTTACTTATGTATTAATTAGAATACAGACTGTATATAATTGCTTCCAGCTAAAATGTTTGGGGGTGCTATGGGGGTGCTTTGGTCTTTCTTGGGGGTGCTGAAGCACCTGCTAGCCCCTCCCTAGCGCCGCCCACGGGGTGAAGTTAGGATATAATATGCCAATGCTACGTTTACATTGCGCTTCCACTCTAGTTATGCATTTTATAGAAATAAAAACAATTTAATTCAGGTGGATAATCATAACAGACGCTTCACTTCCATCAGCTCATACAGAACGAGCTGTTCAAGTCTTGCGCAGCACTGATCATAGTGACGAGAAGACGAGCGTGTGTTATGAGTACCAATCTTTCACTTGAAAGCCACGTTTCTAACATCTGTAAAACTGCATTCTACCATCTTAAAAAATATATCTAAATTACGGCACATCCTTTCGATGCAAAATGCTGAACAGTTAATTCATGCGTTCATGACCTCAAGGCTAGATTACTGTAATGCGTTACTGGGTGGTTGCCCTGCTCGCTTAATAAACAAACTCCAGCTGGTCCAAAACGCAGCAGCTCGAGCTCTTACTAGAACAAGGAAGTATGACCATATTAGCCCGATTCTGTCAACACTGCACTGGCTCCCTATTAAACATTGTATAAATTTTAAAATCTTGCTTATTACTTACAAAGCACTAAATGGTTTAGCTCCCCAGTACTTGAGCGAACTCTTAACGCATTATACTCCATCACGTCTATTGCGGTCTCAAAACTCTGGCCAGTTGATAATACCTAGAATATCAAAATCAACTGCAGGCAGTCGATCCTTTTCCTATTTAGCGCCTAAATTCTGGAACAGTCTTCCTAGCATTGTTCGGGAAGCAGACACACTCTGTCAGTTTAAATCTAGACTAAAAACGCATCTTTACTATGGCTTACACATAAAACATTATCAATTTCTATTATTCAAATCAGTAAATGATTGTTAGGCTGCATTAACTAGGTCAGCCGGAACCGGGAACACTTCCCATAACACCTGATGTACTCGTTACATCATAAGAAGAATGGCATCTACGCTAATGTTAGTCTCTCTGTTTATCCCGAGGTTTACTGCAGTCAGCCGGATCCGGGCTGTATCCAGATCAGATGGTGGACCAGCGCCTGCACATGACCAACGCATCCCTGAAATGTCTGCAGAGAACATGTCAAATAAACTCCCCCCGTAAATGCTGCATCGACACAACATCCTCATTAAACCCATCTTCGGCGCGATGACTCCAATCTTTCAAATAATCGTACAAATATCTATTTGCCTAATATGACTTAAGACCTGCTATGTTGCCAGAATTATAATCATACACTGTTTGTTCGTCGACCAGAGGAGAACTGGCACCCCGACTGAGCCTGGTTTCTCCCAAGGTTTTTTTCTCCATTCTGACCCTGAAGGAGTTTTGGTTCCTTGCCACCATTGCCTCTGGCTTTTGGCTTGCTCAGTTGGGGACACCTAAGTTTCATCTATATTACCGATCTGCCCGCATTGACACGATATGATACTTGCGTGTTAGTGAAGCGCTCGCATTGAGTATGTTACATCTTAGTGGACTAGACCATGGCGGAGGATTTGTTGCGCAGCAGAAGCGCCAGACTTATATTTTAATATGCACGTTCAGCACCACCACTCCCTATTTACTTGCACACAATCCCGAAACTGAAAGTAAACAGAAACGTGATTTTAATACGTTACCGCTGTTTGAATCCCTAAGGCATGCGAATATCTCCCAATACGAAAACCATCTAGGTGTAACCATCTCTTAGCTCTGTATCATGCTTGAAGAAAAATTCTGTCTCTATTTGTACTTTGAATATTGAGTACTTTGATTATGGTTATTGTTTGCACTTAACATCTCACTTTTTGGGAAGGAGTTCAGTTAGGAGGTCAAAAGAAGCTCATGTGCAGTTCTAAGGTCTGAAGAGACAATCATACAGGAGAGAAGCCAGTCAGTTGAGTTTTTGGCAAAACCTTTACAATGCTTGTTTTTTTTACTGTATATGATAATTCATACTTATTCAACTTCATACTTCATTACAAGTTGATTAGTTAAAACATTTCAAATGCACCTGCAAACAATTTTTCTAGTCATGCATTTCATCATTGAGGATTTCTTAAAAATACCATGTAAAAATCTTGTCTCGTTCTTGTGAACCCTATCTTGTGTCTAATCAGATAAGTGTCTCGTCACACCCCTAGGCCCCATGAAAGAATATGAGGTTGGCCCCCCTACCGCACCAAACATACAAGCCAACCTAGCAATCCAAAATATTTGTCTGCAATTTAATGATATACATTCTCATCTCCATCACCTTCTCTCTTTCTTCTCACAGTCATCTTATCCTTCCTGATCTGCATATTTCCCTTCCTAAAGCTGAGCTTTGGTTGATACAGACTTTGCAAACTGATTGCTTCTGTAGCTCATTTAAAACTTATATCGTAATACAGCTGTTTAGTTTAGCTACACATCTTAGCTCACATTTTATGACCATTAACTGAAGCGCCGCGCTGGAATTTGCGCTCAGCAGCTGTGAACATAAAGCCCTCAGAACTTTTTATATGTTCAGTTGACTATTTTATTTTGATAATTAACAGGCTGCGATGTCAAATTGTCAGTGCTAGATCTGACATATGCGCGTGCGAGGCGCCGGTGCGATCACATGGATTTTTCCCTCAGCAGTGAAATCAACTTAATACTCTGTTATTTTTAGTTATACAGAAGAGTACTTCATTCAAAACGGTAAAGTGCCTATTTTTTATTTGTGTACATAAATGACTACAAAATGGTATGCCTTTGAAAACTAATGCAAACTCCTTGAACATCTTTCTGCCTCACATGCATAAAAATTAACCAAAACACAGTGAACTGATGCACAGACTGACATGAAACTGAAAATACTGACTGAAAAAAAGACTGAAATATATCTATCAATAGAAACCTATAAATGCCTACTTTTTTTTATTATTTGATGTGAAATGCATTATACATTTACAAAAGCCAAAATTACATTCTTTTCATTTTCAGTGCTGAAAATGTTACCTATTGAATAGACTATCAGGTAGTGGTTGGCTATACAACTAGCGCTAACATTACAGAAGTGGTCGCAAACCCGTCGATCGTGATGGTAGATCTTTATCACTGTCCCAGTAGCTCCCAATTAATAACCGAAAAATAAGTAACAAATGATCAAGGCTCAAAATTGCACCATATGCCCCTGAAATGTATTCTCTGGAACCTCAAAATTCGCACCGCACAGATTTGACGACCATAAATCATAAACAGACAGTTTTGTGCTCCAAACACACAATTAGCAACCGGACGGTTTTTAGTTAAATTTTGGCTGAACTCTATTCCGGACTTGCACACAAACTGCATTGCAATCTTTTCCCGAATGTCATTTGTGTGAAAATATTACAAAATCTGTTAACTGTGGCCTGTATTAACGTCCTGTTAATACAGGCCAGAGATGGGTCACGCTGAGAGTGCAGACACGCAGCAGAGAAACTGAACAAATCTAAATGCATCTGGTTATTGAAACCACATATGTAAATTTTACTCCTCCCAACAATGCTAATAAATGTGAGAGCGTGTTATAGGCTATATGACATGTTATAGTTATGACAGCGCTACTGCAGCACGCATCTCTGCAGACGAACAGCTGAATCTCTCTTCAGCAAACTGCCGCAAATTAAAGTGTAAGTTGCAGACGCTCAAAACACAATCATCGTCATTAAAAGTAAAGAAACTAAATGATCTTACCAGTGCTTATGCCACTCTCTCCTATTGCAGTCTTTGATTTTGAAATTAGCTGTTGATCAATAAAATGCAGCTCATATTTGTTGATTTCGATGACATGAACTCCATTAAAAATGCATATAGCGCAGGAATTGAAGATCAAATTTATATCCATTTAGCGGAGACACATTTATGGGGGGTCTTCAGAATAGTTTAGATGGCATTTTTACAGCGGTGCCCAAAGAAACGCTTTTCCATTAGCACCACCTACTGTCAGAGAGTGAATTTGCATTTTTATTCAGTCCATCTTTTTTTGTTTTGTGCAAGTGCCTATGTAACAATTTCACAAAGCTAAAGTCACTGAAATTATGCAGTCTAATTTAAATAAAAAACAACTGCTCATGCTACATGTGTGTATCTTTGTTTGGATTGTGATTAAAATGCAGTGGTTGCTTATTTTAAATGGCTACATTTTTCAAGGCCAGTTTGGCCTGTTATAGAGCAAATAAACAACAAATAAATTTGCTTAAAAGAAAATCGGCAGCTGGTATCAGAAATAGCTTTACAATTGCTTGTTAAAAAAACATCAAGGCTGAGAAAACATTTCATCAAGGCTGAGGTCATCAAAGCTTGTTTTGCCGGAAATGCAGAAATAAACTGTAATTTTGTTTTATTTGTTACTCTTTGGTAGATTATACATTTATAATTTCTATTACATTACTATTAGTACTGTTACTACTAATAAAACCGATCTTTGGGTGCCCCAAAAGTGTGTAGGCCCTTAGAATCGTCCTAACTTTCCCCGATTGTTTGTTCAAGTGCAAAAGAGAACTTGATTCTGGTGCGCTATCGGTGCGTCACAGACAGGACATTCAGAAAATAGGAGTGCACTCATATATAAAAAGTGAGTAAACATAATAAGCGACCCGCCAAATTGGCTAGTGATTTGACCGCATTACCCACCACAGTCGATGTTCCACACAGATTATAAGATTTTAAGATTTAAAACTTTCTGCAAGATGCAATTTCACAAACAAGTGATTCAACGGTGCTGCGTCTCTCAAAATGTTCATCAAGCACGCTGCAGGTGGTGATGCTAGACTCTCGCATTTCGGGAGTTGGGACAGTTTGACAGAATTGTCACTTGCACAATTGGGCCAGTGTTGCATCATCACTGGCCCAATTGGACAAGATGTTCATAAATGCTTCTCATATTTGGAAAGATGTTTGACACATGATGCTTTTCAAATGCACCAATATTGATTTTTTATAACCGATACCGATTATTTGCACGTTTATGTGCCCGATAACCGATATATAGAACCGATATTTGCCATTTTTGTTTTTCACAATTATAGCAACAGCACTGAATTGAACAAACTGAACTGAACTGTTTTATTTAACAGTCAAACCTGTAAACAGGTTTTTCTTCTCATTGTTGTACTAATACTATTTACCATGAGGGGGTAACAAGTAGCAATACTCTCAGGTATAAAACAGGTGTAGAGAGTAGTAGTAGTAGATTTGTAATGGAGGAGTAAGCATGGCTTATGGCTCCAAACAAACATTTGTCCTGATTGGGAAACTTTGAGTTTGATGCTCAATCTGAAGCAAGCATTGTTTCTTTTCTTATATTGATTAAATGTTTACTGTTATGTATGTATAGTTATTTTCTTAATGTGATTCTATTTATACAATAGATAGCTTAAAATCAAGTAGCGTTACCGTATTTAACATGAAAAACATTTCAATCATAAGTACAACATTTTCTACTGTAAAGCAGCTCTCCAGTGTGTTTATGTTTTCACTCACAGACGTCTAACCTCGACTGACTGAACAGGCCAACTGACCAGAAAAGATTTTTCATTTTCACGTGAAAGGTGAAACTTGAACTATTACGGAAGGTTCGCTTTGGCAAGCTGTTTCGAACTCCCAAAACGAACTTTGTTTCGGCCTGATTGGTTTCAAAATGACATCACAACAATTCGTACTTCAATTTCGCTTTAAGTATATCAGTGCCTTTACTCTGCTAAAAGGGTCCTACTAATGCCCCTATTTACAAGGTGTAAAATAAGTCTCTGATGTCTCCAGGGTGTGTATGTAAAGTTTTAGCTCAAAATAGCACACAGATCATGTTTTATAGCATGTTAAAATTGTCACTTTTGAGGGTGAGCAAAAACATGCTGTTTTTGTGTCCCTTTAAATACAAATGAGCTGCTGCTCTCTGCCCTCTCCAAAAGCTTGAGTTAGCAGCTCTGATTACCTCACACAGACATGCAGTTCTAAAGGTCAGAAACTGTTCAGCCTTTTATGTTTAAACTGGAGTTGGACAATGATGGAGAGACTTGAGAAGAAATGACAACATGTAGAATGCAAAAGGACGTTTCTGAATAGTTAGTTGATGAATTTATGTAGCTGATGTGGAGTTAACTATCTTCAAGTCATTGATTAGCATATTCTGTCATGATAATCTATAAATCGCTCGTGTGGGAACTGTTGTAAGATGCTTTCAGAGCCAGAGAATAAATGCTGCATGAAGATAGAACAGGTAGTTTAGTTTAATAATGGTTATAACTTATGTTGTTATCTTGCTTTTATGACATACTATTGCATTTGTAATACATACTGAAAATAAATGTGAAAAGACAGATGTGACAGCTTGAGCAGACTCTTAAATGTGCTCTACTACAACAAAATGAATTGCTAATTACAACACTGAAATAAAAATGTAAAGAGTGTACAAATACTATAAAATTGTGAATGTAAATAATTGGGAATCATTTTTTTTTTTTTTTTTTTTTTTTTTTTTTTAAAGAAAACATTTATCATTTATCTATTATAACTTTAATGTTGGTTTGGTCATTTGGCTGTTTCCTTATAAAGGTCCAGAAAATCGTGTTTTTACTTTTTTTAATTTGTCATGTTTTTTGCCAGGTGGCTTTTTTAATTATATGATGTCATTATGTAGCCACCCAATCGCTGCATTGCTGATCGTGGTTTCACGTATTGATGCATCTACCCTCTTCAGGGAACACAAGAACGCGCAGTAATCTTGGATAACAATCCAATTATTTTAATCCAATCCGCAAATTCGTCTGAAGAATGATTCTTTTGAAACCTCGATTACATTAGAGTAATCGATTTAAAAAAATCCTCAGTTACAATTTACCCATGTTGAATTAAATGATGTTTGGCCAATATTGAACAAGGATTTGAGCTGCTGTAAAGTGGGACAACAACAATCACCAGGCCGTTGCCACCCTCTGCAGGCATTTGTTATAATAGGCCTACATAATGTGTATAAGATGATTGTTTATAATGCATGTTATATGTATTTTAACTGTGATGTTCTATAAAAGCATAAGATTTTGCTTTTAAAACTTTATTTGAACCTAATATTATTGCCTCGTTTTTTAAATATGTATTTTGAAGTCATTTTAGTGGCTACTGTTTGCTTGGGTCTATTTTTAATACCACAAAAATATGATTACTCGATTAATCGTCAGAATAATTGATAGATTACTCAATTACCAAAATAATCGTTAGTGACATCCCTATGTATGTAATATGTATGTAATATTGACAGCTAGTGGTTGAAATGGTTACTGCAGTCCAAATTCAAAATATTGGAGAGGGTTGTGTCTCCGGCCCCCTCCTTTTCACGTGTTGCCAGATTGAGGACTTGCAACAATAGCAAGCGCAATTGACAATGGAAGATGAGGAGATTTACACACTGTAAGTTGAGTTCATTTATCGCGTTTAATATGCCCCCGGTCATAGAGTGTCTAGATGGATGCCGAGGATTTTTGGGTCAGGTAGAATCTATGATCTCTGCCCCAGTATCTTTGCTGACTTCCATGGCTACAATACACTTATCTGCCAACTGGCAACCCAGGGGGGGTAGTCAAAATACTATTGGGTAAACTGGCAACGGACAGATCACACAGACCAAAACAAAAACAGATATTTGGACACGGAACGCACATTTTAAATTAGAATAACTGGCTGTAGCTAGAGAAACAAATATGTGAACTTTGCAGTTTCCTAAATATCGGCAAACATATTATTGTATATTTATGCTTTAATACAGGCAAAAAATTACACACAGCACCTTTAAACTTTAGATCAAACTAATGCGTTTAAGCTCAATCGTAGTAACCATATTCACATTAAACTATGTGGTGTACACAGATTTTATTCGCAATAAACAGGCATGTAAACGCATTAATCGCATTATTAATGCTCTGACCAAAGTGCGCGTGTGCTCGATTCTACAAGGATGCCGTGTTGTTCACACAACTTCGTGAATGAACTCCGTGACATTATTCTGAAGTTCTCTCATTTTTGGGGACAGGGACACATTTACTTAATGGAGTAGGATTTTTCTCCATCTCTGGTAAGATAGCAATCATGATGAGAGAGCGAAAGAGGCACGTTTCAGACAGTGCTCAAACACCGAATTACACTCACCTAAAGGATTATTAGGAACACCATACTAATACGGTGTTTGACCCCCTTTCTCCTTCAGAACTGCCTTAATTCTACGTGGCATTGATTCAAAAAGGTGCTGAAAGCATTCTTTAGAAATGTTGGCCCATATTGATAGGATAGCATCTTGCAGTTGATGGAGATTTGTGGGATGCACATCCAGGGCACGGCTCTCTGCTCGACCACATCCCAAAGATGCTCTACTGGGTTGAGATCTTGTGACTGTGGGGGCCATTTTAGTACAGTGAACTCATTGTCATGTTCAAGAAACCAATTTGAAATGATTCAAGCTTTGTGACATGGTGCATTATCCTGCTGGAAGTAGCCATCAGAGAATGGGTACATGGTGGTCATAAATGGATGGACACAAACAATGCTCAGGTAGGCCGTGGCATTTAAACGATGCCCAATTGGCACTAAGGGGCCTAAAGTGTGCCAAGAAAACATCCCCCACACCATTACACCACCACCAGCAGCCTGCACAGTGGTAACAAGGCATGATTGATCCATGTTCTCATTCTGTTTACACCAAATTCTGACTCTACCATCTGAATGTCTCAACAGAAATCGAGACTCATCAGACCAGGCAACATTTTTCCAGTCTTCAACTGTCCAATTTTGGTGAGCTCGTGCAAATTGTAGCCTCTTTTTCCTGCCTGTAGTGGAGATGAGTGGTACCCGGTGGGGTCTTCTGCTGTTGTAGCCCATCCATTGTGGCTTCACAAATGCTTTGCTGCATACCTCGGTTGTAACAAGTATTTCAGTCAAAGTTGCTCTTCCATCAGCTTGAATCAGTCAGCCCATTCTCCTCTGACCTCTAGCATCAACAAGGCATTTTCACCCACAGGACTGCCGCAAACGGGATGTTTTTTCCCTTTTCACACCATTCTTTGTAAACCCTAGAAATGGTTGTGCGTGAAAATCCCAGTAACCGAGCAGATTGTGAAATACTCAGACCGGCCCGTCTGGCACCAACAACCATGCCACGCTCAAAATTGCTTAAATCACCTTTCTTTCCCATTCTGACATTCAGTTTGGAGTTCAGGAGATTGTCTTGACCAGGACCACACCCCTAAATGCATTGAAGCAACTGCCATGTGATTGGTTGGTTAGATAATTGCATTAATGAGAAACTGAACAGGTGTTCCTAATAATCCTTTAGGTGAGTGTATATTCCTTTCACGTTTACTTGAACTGACACACACACAAAAAGGTGTCAAAACAAAAGTATTCTTTCGGTTATGTCTTAAGTGAACAGTTGAGAAAGAAACCAGATGTGTGTCAGTATATTCGGTCTGTGCATTTGGTGACAGAACTAAAGTGCACTAAAGTGACAGAAGCCTAATATTCCTGCTGTTGTCTGTGTAATTAATGCTGCTAAAATAAACACATAAATACAGCTTTAACAATGATGAACCTATATTTAATTTCAACAGTGAAAAAATAGTGTTATTTTACTGTAAAATTATACATTTGTTGTACATCATTCCTGGTTAATGGAATTGAATAATGGGTGTATATATATAAAATTGTCGAGGTGTGACCCATTTTCATTTCTCTACAAAATGTTTGCTGATTACTGCACATTATGTGCCTGCAGTTAGCGGATACGGTGACCATTCCATCCAATTACATAACCAATTCAACATCTTTACTTAACTTGCAGATTTTAGATTGGTTAAAGTGCCCCATAATGGTTTTTCGAATATTCCCTTTCATGCAGTGTGTAATGTAGCTGTCTGTGAATGTAAACGGTCTGCAAAGTTGTAAAGTCGAAAGTGCACGATAAATAAAGTTATTGTTTCCCAAAAGAAAGAATTGACTCTGAACCACCATTTGTATTTCGAATCCTAATGCGGGACTTTGACACGCCACTAGAAAAGACATTTGCATAATATGTTGTACGTTGTCCGACAGGAAGCAACTTGACCAGCCCTCAAACGTCATTTTACTGACGAGACGACGGCGGAGTTCAACGCGGAATTCGCTAAATGCTTGCTCTTGAAAGATGGGTCAGTACCCAGTTTATTTGGACCAGTTTGCTCCTCTGATTCACAACCTGCAAGTATGAATAATTATTGATGTATATATTTTCTACCGTGTGTTCAAACTACATAGTTTTGTGTTTTATATTATGTAGGTCTCTGGCTAACCGGCTAACTCACGTTATTACTGTCTTACTGAAATATTACTGCAAATCAGCTGTGTGCCCACAATTAGCTAAACCTGTGTCTATCAATGCAGATCGTCTGTCGTTCTAACTACTTTGAGTAAAGCTAAAAGATGGCGCGAGATAAACGTTACATCAGTCATTCACGTTAGTGCTGGGCTAACATATGCGCATTTATTGATTCAGTTCCCGCATGTGCATCACAATAAATTAGAAATATACACATCGGTTTGTTGATGAACGTACACTTAATAATAGGGACACTTTCATATTAGCCGTCAATCACACTCTTTCACTGCGCTCCCTCATGTGACAAGGAGCTAACTAGTGCACAAAATGTAAAGAGCTGAAGAGAGAGAGAGAGAGAGAGAGAGAGAGAGAGAGAGAGAGAGAGATCGATAGATGGATAGATCGATAGATGGATAGATAGAGAGAGATAAAAACAGATTTCTTTTGTAAGCCGCCTAAAGTTTCAGATAATGTAACTTTTGGAGTTGATGTCGATCATGAGGTGAATGATTCCAACGATTATGAAAACAATTCCGTCCACCTTCCTTTCCTTCACAGCGGTGCGCTTTCATTCCTACCTAAGCCAAACCTAACATCCAAATTAACTGAATAAGTGAGTGTTGTAAAATGTAGGCTACTGTTTGCCTGACCCACGTCAAGATGTCTTGGAACACACTGTTGGCAGGGCTCAATCTGTGAGGCGGGATAAACGGTTCTTTCAAATCTCCTCTGCACGCAATAGGATAGCGCTACAATCAACCAGAGCAACAAAGAATGTGAAGAGGAGCTATCTATATGCATCCAGTCGGCAAAACTCCGAACACGTCTTCCTTTTTTAGGAATGACTTCAGTGCCATTCTTTGTTCTTTTCTCAAAGAGTCTTCCAGAGTCGCAGCCAAAGCCGATTCGAAAGACCACTGTTTGACAGCTTTGAGCAAGTTTTCAAGTAGCACACGGAACCGTCGCAACTCTGCCGTCATTATGTTAAGCCCACCTACTGACTCTATACACGATGTGATTGGCCTGACTAGAGTTTGGTTTTTCAAGCTCACAACCCAACGGAGAGTTGCTAGACGACCCTGGCTGCAAATTACATTTGCTGCCGCTAGGGTGCATCTAGATTTCTAGGCTAGGTTACTGTTATTAAATTGTGGGACATGCTTGATATTAAACAATGTTATTAAAAGCACATTAAGCCGTAAAAAGGGATACTGTTGCCTAGGTGGCCTCCTGTGTGCGAGAAGGTAAGACTTTTTGGTAAGTATCCTCATAAACGGATAGTTATGTCTTGAGTGAGTGTAAACACTAACAGTTATGAAAAATACATGTATAAATATACTGGATCAGTGCGGCTCTTAAATTGACAGCAGCCTAATAAATCTACAGCCTAAAAAATACACAGCAATGTTATTTTACATTTGATTACTTTATTACATTTCTGAATCTGAATACCACTGTTAGTGCATCTTCCTGTTTGTTCGTAATTAGTTTGTTTGTTCTTGTTTTATTGCTGAATGTTTACTTGTCTTCTGTAAGTCTTTTGAGGACTTTTTTACTTATGCTGGGTACACAAGCTATTCAGGCCGTTTTTGGACCGATTTCTCCCATTCCGACAATCCTAGGTAAAGTCCCGATTATCTTGATTGTTCTGTAGATTAGATTTTCCTGTGGCATGTTAAGAGTATGAATATGCTTGGAAGAACGTCAGAGCCATCCCAATCTCAAATCATAAAAATTAAATTATAAATCCTGTTGTTTACGGGGAACTTCGAGGACAAATGTGCGCAAGCTCTGGAGATCATCATGTGGAATGAAACAATACCCAATCAGAAAGCAAGCTGATGGAAGACTCACCTCCAGCTTGCGCTGTAACATGTAAAGTCTACGTTCATACCGTCTCCACGACTTCATCTAAACAGTTTTGCCTCCTTGTGGCTCGTCGGTGAGAAAATATCACTGATCAACTGAATGATTTTTGGTCTCAACACTAAATACGAGACTATACACTATGCTGTAGTTAATGTGTGTGTGTTTTGCTGTGCAGAAACTTGTGAACTATGCTCTTACAGTTGCGCCGTCACCATTTAGTGAGCTCAATGTATGTTCTTGGGAAAACTGAAGTTGTATGGTCAGTGTCAGTCACAGCGCCTTTTAATTGCTGATTTTGATCTGGCAAAGATTAATTTACAAATTAAGCACTGGTTGTGCTTTTGTAAAATAAAGAAAACAAAAAGGATGAACTTTGTCGTCTTGGTCTTCGTGAACTAAAGTGCACCTCAAAAATGAACCGAAACTCTGCATATAGGCTACTTGCCTCATAGACATGAGAAATAAGTCTATAGAAAGCTTAAAATGTCTACTTTTAAACAAACTAATTCAAAATCGAAAACAAATAGGGTAAACGTACCTATTAAGCTCACCAAAGTCTACATTGAGACATTTTAGCGCACAGGGTATTGAAACCAATACCCTGTGCACTAAAATGTCTAATGTTTAAATGACAAAGGCATTTCAAGTAAGATGTACATTAAATGCAAAAAGTTTGGCTGTGCTTAATGGGTACATGTTTTTTAGGAGGAAATTCTTATTTTAAACAACATTTTTAAAGAATCATTTTATAAAGATTAACTTGAAGTGACAACCATCAGTTAATATTTAAAGTCTGTTTATGAAGTATTTACATAGACGTTCAGTGTGGATGAGCTTAAAGGGAGCACACTGAGCTTAATTGGAACAGCAAACTTATTTTTTAATTAATAAATATTATAAAATGAAATTTAAAAGGACAATTTTGCTAAATAAATAATCTAGGTCATGTATTAAGTTCATATTTTAATATGGACCGCTATTATAGAAAATATCTATGAAATTATACTTTTTCTTATTGATGTCACACCGAAGCTGTGTGGTTTTCATAGCGCACCCTTTAAGCTCACCTTTAAATAATATGAGGTCTTTAAAAATTACAGCAGTGTAAAACCACAGAACATCAATAAACTGTAAATTTATAATGGATTCAAAAGTACAAGCCAGTAATGCCTGTGAAGTAATATATTAGTGTAGCACACAATCTTATACAGCTAGTAAGCTAACAATGTTCTGTAGCACCTGCGCTATGTTGCTAAAACTATCTTTTGGATCTAACTATAATTATTTCCCACATCCAGGTTATAATATCCAAAAGTCTAAACATTAATCTCTTAATTTTGCAATAAGAAGTTATACTTATCCAAATTAAAGGCCTAGCCATCTAAAAAAATGCACATTTAATAGGCTCCTCTTCTGGTGAAAGTTTTCAGACAGCTTTCAAAATGGCCACCAGACAGTGTGAACACATGGATACCCATATCTCAGTGTGCAATGGTCTGATTAGCTTGACGTTACAAGAGGTAAATCGTAACAAACACATCAATTGGTTAAGACATCAAGTAGGATGATTTTTTTTTTTTTATATAATCTGAGCTCAAAGATAGTAGTGTGCTTAATGGGTACTTGAGCTTAATACTTGGTACTTAACGCTTTACCTACTTTCCAATTATGTAATCCGTATAAAAAAAGTTGCATTTCTCTTTAAAGGTGCATCCATTATACTGTGGAAATAACAAGTCAGCATTGTTAATTTCATCTTTGCAGCCGACAAACTCAGAAAACACTAGTTTATTAATAAATAATTAAAATGTCTTTTTTTGCCGATGCTTTGCAGCAAGCTTTGTGCGCGCTTGAGTGCTGAATAGACTATACATTATGCCTTTATAGGTATTTTAAAAGGCCCATTGTGGTTTAGAATTATATTAACTAAATATAAACGTGCAATTAGTCAACTAATGGTTGAAACACACACACACTTCAAATGAGAATAATAGTGATTAATAATTGCAATTATAATTTGAACAAAATAATCTTTATTATCAGATAAACCATTACCGTGCAGGCCTAATGCGCCATAACTTGCATCTTACGACTGTGCCCCATTTCCGTTTCGCATAAAGGTTCTTAGTTAAACTTCATAAACTTTAATGACTATTTTAACATCCCATCATATTTCGAATATGGCTTAAACCCAAATATAGACCCATTTGGAGCAGATGTCACAGTTACGTCACTTGCAGCTGCGTACGCATAGTGGCTGCAGAAAAATAGCGTAACAAGTGGAGGAAAATTGGAAAAATCCACAGAATAAGAGAAAAATATTTAGTTGTGCCTTTGTATGTCAGAATCGGAATGCAAAAAATACAGTCTTCATTTTTATAGAATTCCGTCAATGAAGACGCCCTTTGAAGCTAAACACAGACTTTTATGTTGCAAGTCAAAGACTGGACTGATGAAACCTGCAATGATTAGTCTACTATTAAAGCATGGATTTGATAAACAGCAAGTCTACATAATACTCACATATGCAGTTCATAGGTTACATACATACATAGTTACAGCATGAAATAGTATTTAAACCTATAACATTTTACATAGGCTGTTTAAAAGTTATCTATAACATTATCTCACAACTCTTGACTCTTTTACTTGCATTTGCATATTTATATCTCCCAGTTCTGACTTTATAACTTGCAATTATGAGTGTATATCACAATTCTGAGGGGAAAAGTGTGAAAAACGAGAATTGTGAGATATAAATAGACCTTGAACTGAATTTGATGTGTGAGTATTATATGCAAGTTTCCTAATGAGGATTTGCAGTAGATTTTACACATTTTAACACAGAAACATTAAAGACTTTCTTGACAGTAGTCAAGCTGTCATCAGTTTATTGATCTCACGGGTGTGACTCCACCTGCCCCCCTCCCACAATATCAATATCTATATCTATATCTATATATATATATATATATTTTTTTTTTCTAAAGTGTATTTTTTTGTTGTGGATATCCCAATTGGGATACAGGATATACAGTTTTCTGAGAGTTCAGTTAAATATTTGTGTTATATATTTTGGTTACATCTGTAAAATAAATAGTGTAAATTACAAAAGAAAAAGTAATTCTTTTGTAAAATAAGCACATATCGCTAATATCGGCATATTAATATATCGATCAATATACACTAGAATAAAAAAAAAATTGTAATAGTCTCTGAATGTTTTGAGGTGTCAGCAAATAATTGTCTATGGCTAAGTAACAGCTGACTATGAAGACAAATGTTTCATATTTTTGTAATGCAGCAACTTAAGGTAAATAAACAAGTTGTATATATCACCTAAGTACATGCATGTGTGTAGTCAGTGTCGCTATCAGCAATAGTAGAGGAGGAATTGCAGTGAAAACATTCATTCATTACCTAGTTCGACGAACCCTGACTACCCGATTAAAATAAAGATTCCTTTAACGTCCTTAACAAAAAAGCTCTCGAACTGTAGCTCGAGTTGATGCTTACCTGAAAGGGTACAAAATAATAAAGATTCGGTGTAAACCAAGTGACAAAATACCAGAATATTGAACTGTTGATGATTTAACAGTTATCATGTTAAAGGTTGTGTGTCCTTATATTAATTTTGTTACTTTATCGCTAACTTAAACAATACTTGTAAGAGCTTTCAAATGTAAATCTCCGGGGGAAATAACTAACGTTATTGGGTTTTGTTAGCTTACTAGCTCACTTCAGCTAACCACTAACAACAGCTTGAAACGAAATATTACTCGGTGTTTCTTACAAAAATCTAACGAATTAAGAAAAGAAAGGAGCTGAGAGTAAATAAACATAAAAAAGGCAAATATTCGCCGAGATGTGAATCGTGTGAGTTGGCTAACATCGCTTAGCATGTTAGCTTGCAGATTAGCTTGAATAAAGAAGAGCAGGCTAACACCCATTTAATCTCTTTCAGAGGAAAAAAAACACATCAGCTATTCTTAATTATCGGACACATTAATAATCATTCATTTAACTTCCAGTCTTCTAAATCATGCCTCCTAAAACCAATATTTGCCCGCAAATATGTATATTATGTCTAAACTATAGTGATTTAACTATCAATAAAATTGATCTATACGACTAGACTAGCGTGTGTTTATATATTAACGACATTTTTTTCCCCTAAGCACCTCGGGTTTGGAAACATGACAACAGCTCTTTTCTCTTGTTTTAATCGGGAGGGCTTGGGTTTGCGACTAAACTATTAGTGACTGCTTTTGGTATTGACAACACACAAAGTAATTAACATGGGATGTGGGAAGACATTAGACCAAGATGAGCAGGAGCAAAACTTCGCCGAGGAGCATGAAGACTCAAAACTTCGTTGTTACTGCATAGGGAAAAGGAAAAACACCATCTGTTGTTGGGGGAAACCAGGTCAAAATAGCCATCTTGCTACTTACTAGGGGTCGTTTGTAAACCTGGGTGTTCGAGGAGGCTGGTATCCGTATAGATGGCAATAAAGCACGTCGAAGCAAAAGCAACACATCTCCGCCGAAACGACCATTTTCCTGCCTCCTGAACCAGGCCCGGGACTGAGAGTCGGGGAGAGGCCAGTGGTGTTGTAGCCTCCCGGGGTTGGGGACAGAGCATTGGTGTTGCTGCTGCCGCTGCTGCTGCTGCTGCTACTACTACTACTACCCCCTGGACCCCCCAGGCCGTTCATCCGATTCACGTTCCCGGCCACTACAGTCGACGACGACCCGATCCCCAATTCCGATCCACAATGTCCGGTCCCGGCTACCCCGCTCCCCGCCCCGCCGGGACCCCCCGCTCCGGGGGATCCCGACAACTTCTGCTTCTTCACCCCGCAGCACCCGGCCGCCATCTTCGAACAATCTGCACCGACACACCGCTTCCGACCCATCACCGTCACCGCGGGAAGGGCGGGTCGAAACGCAGACCACACGTAGAAATCCCACTGCGTCAGCACGTACGACGGACAATGCTCCACCTTCCCTTCCTTTGACAGACGTAATAGGCGAGAAGAGCTTACGTTATATCTCTCTGAGAGAGAGGGGAGAGACTGCAATGTCACCCAATATTATTCCTCCGAAAAGACGTAGCGTACGCTGCAGCCTTACGCAGTGTTCTTAGGGAGACAGGCAGCAAATTAAACGCTTCGACGGATCCAATGTATATTTGCTAGAGTAAGAGCCCCTCCTTGGGGTGCTCTGTGCCAGCTGCAATGATGCACGCAGGATTCTGTCAAAGCATGCACGCGTCCATCCATACATGAAATGACAGTCAAGCTAGGCAAATATATGGCCCGTATAGCAGCTCGGATTCAGGTCTCCCTATAAGGGAGTGGGGATCTTGAGAACGCAGGACCCACACACGCCTCATGAACATTAGCCGACCCGAGAAGCGACGCAGTCAGAGTGGCTTTCAATCGATGTAGTTCGGCGGCATGTGTGATAGCACCATGCTAGGCACAGCTCCCCGGGATCCTGTTAGCCACACGACCTCCTTTTATTGCAAGCCCACCGTGTAAACTGAACCCGAAAGTTTTCCTTCGATGGATCGGAGTGTTGTCATTCGTTTATTCGGGTACATTTCCGAGCGGCATAATGTGGCCTCCGTCAGAAATCCACCGGATCACCCCGGACTCTCTGAGTGTTCCGCTCACGGCTGCTAACATAAGCTCGGCTGCGGTTGAGAAAATATCCTATGCGATCATCTGAAGCACTCGTATTCTCTACTTTCACGCCGGAGTACAGAGCCCAGGACGTATTTTACGACAGATTCCTGCGTATAATACGCATTCTCCGTATTCACAAACTTGTACGTGATCACGGCGCCGTTTCTTCATCGAGGGACACAGACATCCCGCATTTGTTATGCGCTGAAATGCATAAATCCGTTTAATCATCCTTTTGTATTGTCATCATTAGTTTAAATCTTCAGCCAAATGGAGAAAGAATAGAGCAGTTAGAGAGTATCATGACCCAGCATCCAGCCTGTCTGTCTGTCTGTCTGTCTGACTGAACAACGTATGTTCTAGTCACTGAAACGAGCCCTAGTGATGTCGAGTCTGCACTCAGTGTATTATTCTCAAACTCACCCCAAACTAAACGTATAGGCTATATCATGGGTTCATATGACAATAGAAAAACCGCAAAGATAAAATGTAAATAAAATAAAAATGAAATTATGCTTTTCCATGCATGGAAAAATAATGAAAATTAATACCACCTAATAACATGGGGACTTTTATAGTGCTTGTATTGATAGAGCATTTAGTTTTAGTGTCCGTACATCAAATATTAGACAGAAAAACGATGAAGAAAATCAATTATCAGTTAAATATACACTCACCTAAAGGATTATTAGGAACACCATACTAATACTGTATTTGACCCCCTTTCAACCTTCAGAACTGTCTTAATTCTATGTGGCATTGATTCAACAAGGTGCTGAAAGCATTCTTTAGAAATGTTGGCCCATATTGATAGGATAGCATCTTGCAGTTGATGGAGATTTGTGGGATGCACATCCAGGGCTGAAAATCTGGTGACTGTGGGGGCCATTTTAGTACAGTGAACTCACTGTCATGCTCAAGAAACCAATTTGAAATGATTCGAGCCTTGTGACATGGTGCATTATCCTGCTGGAAGTAGCCATCAGAGAATGGGTACATGGTGGTCATAAAGGGATGGACATGGTCAGAAACAATGCTCAGGTAGGCCGTGGCATTTAAACGATGCCCAATTGGCACTAAGGGGCCTAAAGTGCATTAGTTAAAATTATTAAATATATATAAAAGTTTACAAATTTGAAATAATTAAAATTAACGGGAATGCTTGATCAGAATGCTTGTCTTCCATCTGATTCTCTGGTTCAACTGGTAAACTATCTCAGACGCTTTTGAGTTTTTCTCTCTCTGTCTCTGTGAGTGAGTGAGTGAGTGAGTGAGTGAGAGAGAGAGAGAGAGAGAGAGAGAGAGAGAGAGAGAGAGAGAGAATCTTACAGAAAAATACAAAATGGAGAAATATGGAAAACCCATTTCCAAACCCTATTTCATAAAGAGACAAACACAAACTGTAAACAAAATCAAATAACCAAACCATATGAAATACTAAAACTGGAAATCAGGGATAATCAAAATCCATTAAACTCCAATACTGTTAAAAAAATAAATAAATAAATAAATATATATATATATATATATATATATATATATATATATATATATATATATATATATATATATATATATATATATATATATATATATAATAATATCAAATCACCTTTATTTATATAGCGCTTTTAACAAGTCCAATTGTTTCAAAGCAGCTTCACATTGTTAACAGGAAAATAATGCAACAGAATTTGTACAGCCGTTCTGGTGAAACGGTGATGTTATCCAGCTAATTTCTCAAGTATCATATAGTGTCAATGCGGGCAGATCGGTAATATAGATGAAATTTAGGTGTCCCCAACTGAGCAAGCCAAAAGCCAGAGGCAACGGTGGCAAGGAACCAAAACTCCTTCAGGGTCAGAATGGAGAAAAAAACCTTGGGAGAAACCAGGCTCAGTCGGGGCGCCAGTTCTCCTGTGGCCGACGAACAAACAGTGTATGATTATAATTCTGGCAACCTAGCAGGTCTTAATTCATATTAGGCAAATAGATATTTGTAAGATTATTCGAAAGATTGGAGTCATCACGCCGAAGACGGGTTTAATGAGGATGTCGTGTCGATGCAGCATTTACGGGGGGAGTTTATTTGACATGTTCTCTGCAGACATTTCAGGGATGCATTGGTCATGTCCAGGCGCTGGTCCACCATCTGATCGGGATACGGCCCGGATCCGGCTGACTGCAGTAAACCTCGGGATAAACAGAGAGACTAACAATAGCGTAGATGCCATTCTTATGATGTAACGAGTACATCAGGTGTTATGGGAAGTGTTCCTGGTTCCGGCTGACCTAGTTAATGCAGCCTAACTGATTTGAATAATAGAAATTGATAATGTTTTATGTGTAAGCCATAGTAAAGAGATGCGTTTTTAGTCTAGATTTAAACTGACAGAGTGTGTCTGCTTCCCGAACAATGCTAGGAAGACTGTTCCAGAGTTTAGGCGCTAAATAGGAAAAGGATCGACCGCCTGCAGTTGATTTTGATATTCTAGGTATTATCAACTGGCCAGAGTTTTGAGACCGCAATAGACGTGATGGAGTATAATGCGTTAAGAGTTTGCTCAAGTACTGGGGAGCTAAACCATTTAGTGCTTTGTAAGTAATAAGCAAGATTTTAAAATGTATACGATGTTTAATAGGGAGCCAGTGCAGTGTTGACAGAACCGGGCTAATATGGTCATACTTCCTTGTTCTAGTAAGAGCTCGAGCTCGAGCTAATAAAAACAGGCATTTGTATTTGTACACCTCTCAGTCAGATACCAAATAAAAATGCCTGTTTTTAATAAAAAAAGAGAATTTTCAGGAAATTCAGTGACAGTGCCCGGCTTCCAAAGAATAAATATGCATTGTTCTGTAATTAATTAATGTGATCATTATATAATCCATTTACTCTAGAGTTCTATTTTGTAGAAAGAGTTTTCATTTAGATTTCTTAATTCAATTCAATTTTTTTCTGTTCTGTATGAGACAACTCAATATTGTAGACGTCAATAATGCAACCCCACTAACACATATGCACACTTTGTAACTGTTTTACAGCACAATTGGTAATTGTATGTTAAAATATAACAATGCATTTACATGCATGTTCTTTTTTTTATCAGTATGTTTATTGTTGTCATGTAAAAGTTCTTCCATCTTAAAAATATATCTAAATTACGACGTATGCTTTCCATGCAAAATGCTGAAGTTAGTTCATGCGTTCATGACCTCAAGGCTAGATTATTGTAATGCTCTACTGGGTGGTTGCCCTGCTCGCTTAATAAACAAACTCCAGCTGGTCCAAAACGCAGCAGCTCGAGTTCTTACTAGAACCAGGAAGTATGACCATATTAGCCCGGTTCTGTCAACACTGCACTGGCTCCCTATTAAACATTGCATACATTTTAAAATCTTGCTTATTACTTACAAAGCACAAAATGGTTTAGCTCCCCAGTACTTGAGCAAGCTCTTAACACATTATACTCCATCACATCTATTGCGGTCTCAAAATTCTGGCCAGTTGATAATACCTAGAATATCAAAATCAACTGCAGGTGGTCGATCCTTTTCCTATTTAGTGCCTAAACTCTGGAACAGTCTTCCTAGCATTGTTCAGCAAGCAGACACTCTGTCAGTTCAAAATCTACTTAAAACACATCTCATTACTATGGAATACTCATAGAACATTATTAATTTCTATTATTATAATCAGTTAAATTATTGTTTAGGCTGCATTAACTAGGTCAGCCGGAACCAGGAACACTTCCCATAACACCTGATGTACTCGTTACATCATAAAAAGAATGGCATCTACGCTAATGTTAGTCTCTCTGTTTATCTTGAGGTTTACTGCAGTCAGCCGGATCCGGGCCGTATACAGATCAGATGGTGGATCTGCGCCTGGACATGACCAATGCATCCCTGAAGTGTCTGCAGAGATTGTGTCAACTAGACTCTCCCCTTTAAAGGCCTCATCGACGTGACAGCCAGTACATTAAATATATTAAAATGATAAATGTGATGAGGGTAACAAAGAGAAAAAGGGGACTATCTAACATACTTATATAATAGTACTTGTAAAATTCTTTCATTTTAGGAAATCACAGTTGTTACATTACCACATCAGAATTGTCTTCCAATATAACATCACAGTTTTTCATATAATTTATAAATTTGCCTAGATCTTCTCAAATAAAATGTCTTTTTTTTAGATGAAATATAATTTTTTCAACTGGACCAAAGATGATTGTTCTCTTAGCCACACAACATGATTAGGAGGTTCTGTAGATTTCCACTATAGCTATACATTTCTTTGCTGCTATCAGGGCCATCTTCATAAAACGTAAATGTACCCTCTGTTCAAGTTACAGGACTGATTCTTCACCTAATAAAATAAATCTCGGATCAATTGTAAGTTATTATTATTATTATGTGGTATATTTTCCCCAATATGTTTTAAGTTTTGTACATGCCCAAAATGTAATAATGTACCAGTTTGTAGTACTTTAACACCTCAGGCAACATATCACAGAATCACGTATCTTACGCAATCTCTCCAGTGTGTAATAAACCCTGTGTATAATGTTAAACTGAATGAATCCATGTCTGTTACATGAGAATCTTAGGGAATTTTCTAAATTTCCCAGGTATCTTGTTCAAAAATCTTTTCCAATTTGGATGTAAAGGATGTTGTATCCTCTCCATAAATATCAATGAAATTGGCATACATATAAGATACAAAACCTTTAGGACCTTTTTTTCCCCTCTCTTATAATGTTAATGAGAGTGAAGAAAGAGGCAATAAATGACCACTTTGTTGTGTAGCAATGTCAAGCATCTATGATCTTATGCTTTATTAAAATGCTTACTTTTTTTCAATTTTGTTGTGTTTATTTAGTTATTGAGAGGAAAGTGCATAGTACATATTTACATATTCATCTAAACTTCGCTCTCAGCAGTGTGTGGCCTCAGACGTGTGCTAACAGTATATCGCTGGTCATGCATTTTGAATTCCATTTTAATCCCAAATGAAGAACGAAAAAGAACTTTGCTTTGAGTATATCGGGCCTTAAGTGGTTTTGTGCAGCTCCAAGAGGAAAACCAAATAACTGACCAAATAGAATATAGAAATATCTGCGATACATAGAGATAAAAACATGCCATGCCAGATATGGGTACTATGGCTGTATTATACTTTATTGCCAAAAGTTTTGGAACACCTGCCTTTACATGCACATGAACTTTAATGACATCTCATTCTTAATCCGTAGGGTTTAATATGGAGTTGTCCCACCCTTTGCAGCTAAAACAGCTTCAAGTCTTCTGGGAACGCTTTCCACAAGGTTTGGGAGTGTTTTTATGGGGATTTTTGACCATTCTTCTAGAAGTGCATTTGTGAGGGCAGGCATTGATGTGGGATGAGAAGGCCTGGCTAGCAGTCTCTAATTAATCTCAAAGGTATTCTATCAGGTTGAGCTCAGGACTCTGTGCAGGCCAGTCAGGTTCCTCCACACCAACTTTGCTCATCCATGTCTTTATGGACCTTGCTTTGTGCACTGGTGAGCAGTCATGTTGGAACAGGAAGGGGCCATCCCAAAAATGTTCCCACAAATTTGGGAGCATGAAATTGTCTAAAATGTCTTGGTATGCTGAAGCATTAAGATTTCCTTTCACTGGAGCTAAGGGGCCAAGCCTAACCCCTGAAAAAAAAAAAAAAACTCACACCATAATCCCCCTCCACCAAACGTTATACTTGGCACAATGCAGTCAGGCAAGTACAGTTCTCCTGGCAACTGCAAATTTTACTGCTGCTTCACTTGAACTGAAGGTACTATATAATCTGTCGCACCAAAACAGTATTTATTGTTCGAATCTTTTAATAAAATTGATAGAATTTGAAAGCAGAGACATTTCATAACAGAAGTAACAAATCACAAAGTTGGTTGCAATTTATTAGATGGGAGGCGCGCTATAAAGTTTTGTTCATTAAATCAACTGAAAACAGTATCGACTTGGGATTTAAGAATCAATATCGGTTCTTCAAAATGAGAATAGATTAAAATTGAGAAATCGATTTTTTTTTTTTTTACCCAGCACTAGTCTTCAGTAAAATCTGCCAACTGATTGAACTTCAAATATGAGCATAGTGGTCTCTAACGGTGATGCCAAACATTGGTCTGTAGATATGGTTCAATCCCTCCTTCAGTGTGAGTCTATATTAATTTTTCACCTGTTTTATTGTCTGCTAGAGGGGGAAAAAATCTGCAGCACTTGGCTAAAATACACCTGTCACCTACAATGTAATATTAGAATCAACCGTGCATAACATTACAGCATTCTAAAACAGCCTTTGAAAAAATGAACACAAAAATAAAATTAACCAATTATTGAAGTCACTAGATTTTTAATAGAAGTAACATCTACAACCATGACTTTCAAATGTCATACAAATCAAACCACTTAAAAGTCTATAAAATTACTCGACATGTGCAGTTCATATTGTTAGTTGGTGCATTAACTATTAATGCAAATTTATTACCAATTTAAACAAATGTATACATTTAAACCACATGAAAAAGACAAGACAAAATAATTAGCAGGCGTAACTATCACATTCTACTACTAATGTTCTTCACGGATAGGTGTGCAGCCAGAGAAGAAGCTGTTTTTGAAGTTATTTAGGCCTCTCTTGTTCCTCCGAAGGAAGCTGGAAGTGCTGTTCATCGCTTCAGAGTCATCGCTGTCACTCTCGTTGTCAGCAGGGACTGGTTTTTTTTCAAGCTTCAGATCTGCAGGCAGGCAGCCCATGTCTCCAATTTCCTGTTTATGATACAGAAAAAGAAGTGTGTTTAAGCAAGAAATAGCCCACACAGAAATGAAAATACTCCTGATTATCTTCATAACATTCTTAAACCAGAGTATGCTGTTATTTTAAAGGTCAGTGACAAATGGCCAAGAAAAAGAGAAGGAAAAAAAAAAATCTTTAAACAAACACTTAAATTTAATGACAAGTCCTCAAAAATGAAGCCAAAGCATTTCAATCGCCCACTGGTGGCTGGCTGCAGTACAGGTCATAAACCCTGCCCTCTCCATGTAGCTAGTTCCATCAAGAGGTGCATACATTTTTGGTCAAGATCTTGTTTTGACAATGCAAGAGTCCAGCACTCTGTAAAGTCTTGTCCAGCACATCCCAAAGACTTAATAAATTTAAGGTGACGAACAGGGCTTCACATGTGATAAATGCAGGGAGATAGTCAGGCTGACAGAAAAAGATTTCAGAATTAGAGACAAGCATCCAGACGTTTATCTGAGTAGTGAGAATGTAACTGCTTTAGACACTGATTTGGATGCGACTAGCTTAGAGTGAACTATACATTGTTCGGTTCCGGCTGTAGTGCCCATGCAGCAGGGCAACTGGGTGACTGTGAGACGACAGTCGCAGATCAAACAAAATACTCTTCCGTTCCAATTAGAACATCAAACAGGTTCTCCCCCCTCAGTGACTGAGAATCCTGTTGAAAGTGCCCTAGTTATTGGCGATTCTATTACATGGAACGTGAAAATAGACACCAGCCACCATAGTCACATGTTTACTGGGAGCCAGAGCGCCTGACAAAGCAAATTTAAAAGTGCTGGCTAATGCTAATCATAAATTCTCTAAGATTATTATTCACGTCAGCACTAATGATGTTCGACTTCGCCAGTCGGAGATCACCAAAATTAATATTAAAGAGATGTGTGAACTCACAAGTACGATGGCAGATACACTGTCAGAAAAAAAAAAAGGTACATTGCTGTCACTGGGACGGTACCCTAATGTACAAAACCGAAAAGGTACTAATATGTACCATTTAGGGGTGAGTAAGGTGACACCCCAGTGACAGCACTATACTTTTTTCTTTTTCCTGAGAGTGTAAAATGTTTTGTTCTGGTCCCCTCCCTGTTAAAAGGAGTAATGAGATACTTAGCAGACTATCATCACTCAATGGCTGGTTGTCTAAGTGGTGTCTGCAAAATAACAGGGTTCATAGACAATTGGAAAAGCTTTTGGGGCAGACCTGACCTATTGAAAAGAGATGGCATCCATCCCTCCTGGGATGGTGCCGTTCTTCTGTCTAGTAATTTGGCACATAGTCTTAGCGCTAAACCTTGACTAACTGGGGCCCAGGTCAGGAAGCAGATGGACTGGCTTAACAGACCACCTGCTAGCTGTCTCACGTCACATAAGTCAGATAAATCCCAACACATAGACACTCTTTCACCTAGATAATCACAAAGAGACTGTGTCTGTTCCCAGAATTAGTAAATACAAAAAAAAAAGAAACTATACAGATGAACAAATGAAAGCTCGGGCTGCTGAATATTCGATCCCTTTCCCCAAAACCGCTTATTGTTAAATGATATGATTACAGATAATAATCTAGATGTGCTGTGTTTGACAGAAACCTGGCTAAAACCTGATGATTACATTACTTTAAATGAGTCCACCCTCCAAGATTATTGTTATAAACACGAGCCGCGTCTGAAAGGCAAAGGGGGAGGCGTTTCTATAATTTATAATATCTTCAGTATTACTCAGAAGTCTAGTTTCAAATATAATTCCTTTGAAGTTTTGGTGAATCTTTTTCATTATCTACACAGATATTAAAATCGCCAACAATTATTACTTTATCTGCAGCCAGTACTAACTCTGATAGAAAATCTGCAAATTCTTTGGTAAAGTCTGTATTGTGCCCTGGTGGCCGGTATACAGTAGCCAGCACAAATGTCAAATGGGATTTATCTATGACCCTACATAACTAAAACTATTATTTAACCACTTATAAAAAAACTGCAACTTGATCCTACAGAATTAGTCAATTACAGGCCAATCTCAAATCTACCCTTTCTGTCAAAAATACTAGGAAAAGGCAGTTTCCTTACAATTATGCTCCTTTTTAGAAAGAATTGGTAATGCTGAGGATTTCCAGTAAGTCTTTAGACCGTATCATAGTACTGAGACTGCTGTCATCAGAGTTGCAAATTATTTACTCTTATCCGATCGTGGCTATATCGCTCCATTAGTGTTACTCGATCTTAGCGCTGCATTCGATACTATCGACCACAACATTCTTTTGAATAGACTCAAGAATTATGTTGGCATTAGTGGAATTGCATTGGCATGGTTTAAATCATACTTATCTGACCGTTATCAGTTTGTAGCAGTAAATGAAGAGATGTCACGCAGATCACAAGTTCAGTATGGAGCAGCCCAGGGCTCAGTGCTAGGACCTTTGCTTTTCACCCTGTACATGCTACCATTGGGAGATATCATTAGGAAGCATGGTGCTAGTTTTCATTGTTATGCTGACGATACTTAGCTCTATATTTCTTCACGCTCTGACGAAACTTACCAATTCATAAAAGGAATGCATAGCTGAAGTAAAAAAAAAAAAAATTGGATGAATAGTAATTTCCTGCAACTTAATTCAGAAAAAAAACAGAATTTTTAATTACTGGACAAAAAAAAAAAAAAAAACTCCAAAAGTTGTATTCTAGGTTACTGTCTAACACTTGATGGCCGCTCTGTCAAGTCGGAAAAGTTAAATGTACATATAAGGAACAGCTGGAGGACCAATTTGCAACTTATTAGGTCAATTGGCAACATGATTGGGTATAAAAAGAGCCTCTCAGAGTGGCAGTGTCTCAGAAGTCAAGATGGTTAGAGGATCACCAATTCCCCCAATGCTGCGGCAAAAAATACTGTAGCAATATCAGAAAGGAGTTTCTTAGAGAAAAACTGCAAAGAGTTTGAAGTTATCATCTACAGTGCATAATATCATCCAAAGATTCAGAGAATCTGGAACAATCTCTGTGCGTAAGGGTCAAGGCCGGTAAACCATACTGGATGCCAGCGATCTTTGGGCCCTTAGACGGCACTGCATCACATACGGGAATGCTACTGTAATGGAAAATCACAACATGGGCTCAGGAATACTTCCAGAAAACATTGTCGGTGAACACAATCCACCGTGCCATTCGCCGTTGCCGGCTAAAACTATAGGTCAAAAAAGAAGCCATATCTAAACATGATCCAGAAGTGCAGGCATTTTCTTTGGGCCAAGGCTCATTTAAAATGGACTTTGGCAAAGTGGAAAACTGTTCTGTGGTCAGATGAATCAAAATTTGAAGTTCTTTTTGGAAAACTGGGACACCATGTCATCCGGACTAAAGAGGACAAGGACAACCCAAGTTGTTTTCAGCGCGCAGTTCAGAAGCCTGCATCTCTGATGGTATGGGGTTGCAGGAGTACGTCTGGCAATGGCAGCTTACACATCTGGAAAGGCACCATCAATGCTGAAAGGTATATCCAAGTTCTAGAACATATGCTCCCATGCAGACGTCATCTCTTTCAGGGAAGACCTTGCATTTTCCAACATGACAATGCCAGACCACATACTGCATTAATTAAAACATCATGGCTGCTTTAGGAGGAGGATCCGGGTACTGAAATGGCCAGCCTGCAGTCCAGATCTTTCACCCATAAAAAACATTTGGTGCATCATAAAAGAGGAAGATGCAACAAAGTGCCAAGACAGTTGAGCAACTAGAAGTCTGTATTAGACAAGAATGGGACAACATTCCTATTCCTAAACTTGAGCAACTTCCTCAGTCCCCAGACGTTTGCAGACTGTTATACACAGGTGGTAAACATGGCCTTGTCCCAACTTTTGAGATGTGTTGATGCCATGAAATTTAAAAATCAACTTATTTTTCCCTTAAAATTATAAATTTTCTGTTTAAACATTTGACATGTCATCTATGTTGCATTCTGAATAAAATATTGAAATTTAAAACTTCCATATTACATTCTGTTTTTATTCACAATTTGTACAGTGTCACAACTTTTTTGGAATTGGGTTTATACTTCATAATGTAACAAGTGGGCTTGTCCACTAGCACTTTGGTATATTACTATTTGTTGTTTGATGGTGACTTTCTTCTGTCTGCTTTCTCCCTTCGGTGTGGGACACGGTTCATTGGCCGACTCTGCTGATCATATTTGGGCTCTGATATTGCTACTAAGGAAGGGAAGGTGCTGGCCCATTGGGTTTAATGGATTACGCCCTCATTCGCAAAGGAAAATGCTTAGTTTATTCCGTAACGCAAGTGGCTTTGCCCACTTAGCGTTTTGAGAAATTGGTTACCGATCAATTTTTTGATGGTGATCCTTTCGGGTTAGCTTTCTCTTTTCGGCACTGGACGTGGTTTGGTGTTGCCGTGGATCCCTCTTCTGCTTTGTGGCATCGGGCAGAGTTTCGTGGGAAAAGGGCGAGTTGAAGTGCCCTAGACTACGCATCAGCAAGAAGGACTCAAATTATTTTTCCTCGAGGCTGTCAATACAGTCGGACACTTGATGAACAATGTTGTACGTTACTTGTAATTATGTAGTTCTGGTGGCCTTATATTCAACCAGGGAAACACTAGTTACAGGTATGACTCGCTCTCCCAGCGACGTCATGATTTTCCTGTAACTTTAAAAAGACAAATTGGACAAGTGGTGTATACACAAACTTTCATGTTCTTTGGGATTGCCGATTGAAGTTACCGTTTTCAAATTTTGTGTATGAGGACTCTATAAAAAAAAAAAAAGAAAGAACCCGGCATAGTTAACCATTTCATTTGTTCAAATTCACCTGCTAGAAATGTAAATGAAACCGTAAGGCGACAGAGTTTTATAATTCTTATGTTACGGTTATCAGGAAATGTTTTACCAAATCCTGGTCCTTATAATGATACTGCTTCAACTTTTAAAGTTCCTGCCGAGCTTCCATCCAGATCAGGTCTGGGTTTCATTCATATGAATGTAAGAAGCCTGCTTCCCAAGTTGGACTTAGTGTGTATCTGGGCAAAAAAATACCAGTGCTGGCGTTATAGTAATCTATGAAACATGGCTTAGTAAAACTGTTCCAGATAAAGCCATAGGTATTGATGGTTATACAGTTTACAGGGCTGACAGACCAAAATGGGGAAGGGGGGTAGCAGTCTGTTAAGGATTGATTTGAAGTTATTGTATTACTTCAAGTCAGTTGTTAAAAAAATATGAATTATTAGCTTTAAACCTTATTGTTTCCAAGACCTTACATCTTACAGTAGTTGGATGCTACAGACCTCCCTCAGTTAGTAATGATGCCATTTCTTCTATGATGCACTCGGTGACTTCCTTGAATTACAAAGAGCGGGTGATTTTAAGGTGAATTGGCTGCAGTCAGCATCTGATGGTTTTAAAGCAATCTGTGATGCTCTTAATCTTTTTCAGTTAATTGAGACACCTATTAGACCTAGCTTGAAGGACTGTAAAAAGTCCACATTAATTCATCTAATTTTTAGTAATGCTCCCCGTAAATACTCTTCAGCTTCTGTATATGCTAACTGTTAGTCATCACTGCTTTATTGCCATAGTCAGAGATACCAAATGACCTAAGCATAAACCACGTATTATCACTAGACAATGCTTGAGACATTTTAATTAACAAGGTTTTCTTGACGTAGCACATTACAATTGGGATAGGATCTTTCTTACCCCTGATGTTGAGTCTGCCTGGATATATTTCTATGATGGTTTTATATCAATCATCAATAGGCATGCACCTTTTTAAAAAATTCCATGTTAAAGGTAGGGATAACCCTGGTTTTCTGAAGCCCTATCTGCTCTTATTCGTGAGCGTGATGTTGCTTGGGTGAAAGCTAGACAATCTGACTTAAACTCTGACTGGACTTACTTTAGGCAGCTTCGGAATAAATGTACAGTCGCTATCAGAAAGGCTAAGGCTGATTATTTTATTCCAAATTCTACTTTTAATGCAAATAATCCCAAGAAATTTTGGCAAAATATAAAGTTGAAAATAAAGGTAGTAAAAACACCTCTAGCTTTCCTTCATGTATAAATATGGATTCCACTAGTATATCAGATAAAGAACAGATGCTTAATTGTTTTAAGCATTTTGTTGCCTCCGGGTTTTTATTTGAATCACAAAATTTTGTACGTTTCGATCCTGATTTCATTACCGCTTAAAGTCAATAAAAAAAAAAAAAAAGGATGAATTTAGATTTAAACAAATTAAGAGTTCTGATGTGTATAAAGCACTCAAATTTCTTGACAAACAAAATCACCCAATCCTGATGATGAAATTAGCAGCAGACTTTATTACATCTCCTCTGACTTATATTTTTAACCTTTCATTAAATACTGGTGTTATTCCGGAAATCAGCTTTTGTTGTTCCTCTATTAAAAGGGGGAGATTCTACTATATTAGACAATTACAGACCAATTTCAAAGCTCTGTGCTTTATCAAAGATCTTAGGAAGTATTATCAGTGAACAGTTGTCATGTTATTTGAACGCTAACAACGTGTTGTCTATTAACCAATCTGGGTTTCGGAGAAAAAAAAAAAAAAAAAAAAAAACTACCACAACAGCTGCAATGAAAGTTCTAAATGATATTGTGGGCTCGATTGATAATGGTGATTTCTCTGCTTCTTTTCATTGATTAAATCAAAGGCTTTTGACACAGTGGATCATGAAATCTTGCTGCATAGATTGAAGAGTAAGTGACGTTATTCCCTGGTTTAAGAACTATTTAAGTGAAAGAACTCTGTGTGTACAAGCGGATGGTAAATTGTCTGATTCATTGGTGATTGCCAAAGGTGTTTCCCCAGGGATCTGTGCTGGGTCCCCTTTTATTTACCATTTATATAAACATTGATTACAACATTCAGAATGCCGACTTTCATTTCTATGCAGATGACATGTATTGTAGTGCTTCTGGACAATAAGCCGTTTATAAGCTCCAGTCAGCCTTTGATGTTATTATCAGTCACGGATTTACGAAAACCGTAATGAATGTTGATAAAACCAAGTATTCATATGTAACATGTTGTTCTCAGGTTCAAAAAAAAAAAAAAAAAAAAAAAAATTTATCCACTCTTCAGACCCTACAAGGTTCAGTGATTGAATTAGTAAGAGTACAAATATCTTGGCATTATTGTTGACTGTCCTATCTTTTAGCGATCACATTACTCAACTGAAGACTTTTTTTTTCTTTTTTTTTTATTAAGCTTGGGTTTTATTTTAGGAAAAAGTTTTGTTTTTCATCCAATGTACGAAAGAAATTGGTTACTGCTACTTTTCTACCCGTGCTTGACTATGGTGATGTAGTTCACAAACCCAGTATGATTAAACTCAATGAAGAGCCGGCCTCAGCCCAAATGAGCGACGCGGGGCCACCCTCCCGTGTGCTCACCACCTACAGGAGGAATAGTATGGGGTTGGTGCGTAGTGGATCGGGCGAAAGTCGAAGGCGAGGCCCCTGATGACCTGATCTCTGGACATGGAAACTGGCTTTAAGTACGTGGAATGTCACCTCGCTGGCAGGGAAGGAGCTTGTGCGGGAGGTCGAGAGGTACCGGCTAAAGCTAGTCGGGCTCACCTCCACACAGCTTGGGCTCTGAAACCACACTTCTTGAGAGAGGCTGGAGTCTCTACCATTCTGGAGTTGCCCATGGTGAGAGCCGACGGGCTGGAGTGGGTTTACTTATAGCCCCCAGGCTCAGCCGCCATGTGTTGAAGTTTACCCTGGTGAACGAGAGGGTCGCTTCCCTGCACCTTCAGGTAGGGGATAGGTCTCTCACTGTCGTATGTGCCTACGGGACGAACAGCAGTGCGGAGTACCCAGCCCTCTTGGAGTCTCTGGGAGGGGTGCTGGAAAGTTTAAGTTTAGCATAAGTGGAGACTTTGAGCGACTTTGTGGTCGTCTCATCTAACCTCCGGCTGTATGTCTTGGACACTCGGGTGAAGAGAGGGGCGGAGCTGTCAACTGATCACCACCTGGTGGTGAGTTGGATCCGATGGCGGGGGAGGAAGCGAGACAGACAGACAGACTCGGGACACCCAAACGTATTGTGAGGGTCTGCTGAGAACGTTTGGCCGAGCCCCTTGTCAGAGAGATCTTCAACTCCCACCTCCGACGAAGCTCCGACCGGATCCCAAGGGAGTCCGAGTGGACCATGTTCTCCACCTCCATTGTCTACGTGGCTGCTCGGAGCTGTGGCTGTAAGGTCTCCAGTGCCTGTCGAGGCGGAAATCCCTGAACCTGGTGGTGGACACCGGAAGTAAGGGATGCCGTCAAGCTGAAGGAGTCCTATCGGGCCTGGCTGGCTTGTGGGACTCCTGAGGTAGCTGACAGGTACAGGCAGGCCAAGCGGACTGCAGCCTGGGTACTTGGAGGCAAAGGCTTAAGGCTGTTTGGTCCCTGTATGACCGGAGCAGGAGCTTGGTCCGCATTGCCAGCAGCAAGTCAGACTTGTTCCCGGTGCATGTTGGACACCCAGGCAGGGCTGCCCTTTGTCACCAGTTCTGTTCATAATTTTTATGGACAGAATTTGTAGGCACAGCCAAGGGCCGGAGTGCGTCCAGTTTGGGGACCACACGATTCAGTCACTGCTTTTTGTGGATTATGTCGTTGCGTTGGCCTCCTTAGACCAGGTCCTTCAGCGTGTACTTGGGACTGTTTGCAGCCGAGTGTGACGCGTCTGGGATGAGAATCAGCACCTCCAAATCCGAGGCCATGGTTCTCAGTCGGAAAAGGGTGGCTTGCCCACTTCAGGTTGGTAGAGAGTTTCTGCCTCAGGTGGAGTAGTTCAGGTATCTTGGGGTCTTGCTCACGAGTGAGGGAAAGATGGAACAGGAGACTGACAGACAGATCGGTGCAGCTTCTGCAGTAATGCGGTCGATGTACCGGTCTGTCATGGTGAAGGAGCTGAGCTGTAAGGCAAAGCTCTCGATTTACTGGTCAATCTACGTTCTTACTCTTACCTATGGTCATTAGCTGTGGGTCATGACCGAAAGGACAAGATCCCGGATACAGGCGGCCGAAATTGGCTTTCTCTGCAGGGTGGTTGGATGTTCCCTTAGAGATAGTGTGAGAAGCTCGGTCACTCGGGAGGAGCTCAGAGTAGAGCTGTTGCTTCTCCACATCGAGAGGAGCCAGCTGAGGTGGCTCGGGCATCTATTTCGGATAGATGGACACCTTCCCGGACTCCTGGATGCCTTCCCGGGGAGGTGTTCCGGGCATGTCCCACCGGGAGGAGGCCCTGGGGATGACCTAGAGGATGGAGGGATTATGTCTCCCGGCTGGCCGCCTCAGGGTTCCCCCGGGAGAGCTGGAGGAAGTGGCTAGGGAGAGGGAAGTCTGACCCGGATAAGCAGAAGATAATGGATTGATGGACGATTAGCATTTTAGTCTCCTCTAAATAAATAAGATCACATGGAATGGTCAAACTTTTATCAGTTTTGTTTATCAGTATACGGTAGCAACCTTTTGTGATGTGATTTTTTTTTGCAACAAGTCAACAAAATCTGTAAATAAATTGCAATGCATCGTTATGAATTATTTTGGCCATGATAATTGTGTAGTGAAAAAACTGATTGTAACACCCATCTTAACAGCCTTAAGCATCCCAACAGTGCACAAATCAGAAGTAAAAACAGTACAGAAGTAAAAACTATAAATTTTCTCTATAGGGAAATTAATTTGTTAATCCATGGTATTTGCTTCTGCTGAAGCCATTTAGCTCATTTTTTTAAATCATGGTTAACAGCGGAATTCCTTGTGAAAAGCTACATTACCCATGATGCCGTCCAGACAATTACACCAGTCAAAAAAAGCAACATGCACCAAAATAGCTCTTTAGCTCTGCCCACTCCCATGAAGCACTGCTAATGATGTAGAGTTGATCTCTCTACACTCAAAATACTTAAATGTTTGTATATGCAGAATTTGTAATAAAATATATTGTTTTTATACGAAATCAACATTTGTAAATGGGTAGTTTTATATTTCCCCATTTTTAATTTGATTATGCTATTCGCAATGCTTTATGGGATTGTAGTTCTTTCTCTCAGTAAAGCCGCTAAAAACAGCCGTCTTGTTTCTTTGTCTTTGTCCAATTTTCAAAATTTCTTCACTACAAATCAAAGTTTGTAGTGTTGTTATTCACCTCGTAGCTGATTGGCTTGGTTCATGGCTTATAACTCTTTAACGAAGACTTTCAAAATTGCTATGGAAAAAATACTTCCTGAACCAGCATCGCTGAAAAAGGACACTGTTGCACTCTACTTTTTAAATGGCTTGCCTGTTTATTCTATATTTTGTTACATTTCTGTTAACTGAATAAAAAAATTAAAAAAACATCACAATCTAATAAAACAAGCTTATGGATAAGGAATTTTGACAAAAAAAAAATGTTGTTGGATCTTGTCCTTATATTAAAACTGGCCTATTCAGCAACAGGCATAAACAATCTGTTCCCATCAATGGGCTGGACGTAATGTCTAGGGAAACTGCACAGACCGGACGCGAATGCTGAGGACCAGATCTGATTGATTGATTATGATCCGGACAAATTACCGAAGATCATCAAATGGATTAAAAAATAATAAATTGTATTTGCCTGACCTAATCAACTAGCCCAACGAACCTCACTTGGTCCCTATCTCTCGGTTGGGATTTCAGCCTGACAGCTTTGTCTGCCTCCCCTGTGCACTGCCTTATCTCCCTTCAAGGACAAACCATAGAACTGAACTCGAAAAACATCTGAAGTTATGGCTAACATTCTCACACAACACAATCTCAGACTCACTCGCACCATACACAACCTACCCGATCCCACCCCCCCCTCCAACCGTCTGCCTGTTTATCTATCTCCTCTCCCACTCCATACAAAAAATCCCATCACGTGACCACGTGTACTGTGTCATGTTTATGTTTATGTTTTGTTGTGTTTGCTATGTAATGCTTGCTAAATTGCATTCTTGTATTTCTGGAGAGCGTAGGGCGGCGCCTGAATAATCGGCTGCGGCCCGGAGGCTTGCTCCAAACTTCATTTCGTTATACTGTACTTGTACATGTGTAATGACGAATAAACTTCAACTTCAACTTCAATCTGAGGGAAAAAAAAGAAAAGATTCTCCCAACATGGGAATTGATTTCATTAAGTTTGTTCAAGATGTATATATTCCACTCTGTTTGTTAATGGTTATTAACAGGAATTTATTATAGGCTTTAGATCCATAGGAGCTATTATGCAATATTCAAGGTCATCTGATAATCCAGGTACCAAAAAAAAAAAAAAACCTTTAAAAGGTGCAGTGTGTGATTTTTAGAAATGGCTTATTCTAAGGTAATAAAAACATAGTACGTTAAGTTCTTTATGCTCCACTGAAAACATAGTTATGCATATTATATTGCATTTCTGTCAATAGATCCTCATAAATACTACAGACTGAAAAAGAACTTTATATTTTTTGAAGTTGAACCAGTTAGACATTTTTGAAAATTTAATTCAGAAATTAAAAACATGTTCACGATAGAAGAAGTGTATTAAAATCCTTGTATGTATGAATTCTAATTTACTCAAACATCAAAGGCCTGCTTTATCATATTCTGCCAAATTTTCTGCATTTCCATATGGTGTTAAACCGTTCCTTTAGAAAAAGACATCCTTTTACAAAAAAAAAGTCACCTTTTTAGTAGGTGGCACACTAGGAGGTCTGAAAAACGTAGAATCTCGAGGGCTGACTGCTGTGGGGTCCTCAGGAATTGCAGCAGACTCCTTAGACACGTCACTTATTTCGGTATAATCCTGAAGACAACAGCAGAGGAAATAAGATGAGGAAATAGCCATTCACAGAGTAATCAGACAACCCCTGGCTCTTTAAAAGAACATATTTTACTAACCACATTGTTGCGGTTTTCCATATTGCGACATTTTTCATGGACACAAAGACAGTTTTCTCCACAGGTCATTTTTCCCTTGCGGCAGCGACAAAGCTTGTTAACACAGCGGCCCCGACATGCACACTAGAGGAGAAAGAATCATACACATGAATAGCTTGCTAAAAAAGCAAAGCCACAAAATAGATGTTTAATTACAGGGTTCATACACATTTTTGCTAGGGCTGCAAGTTAATGAAATATCGCAAATGTACATATCGCGATATGCATATCGCAACGGCATACAATATCTGAATGATTTTAATAGGCTACTTCAAAACATTGCCTAAAGTCAAAGTTTTAGGTCAACCCATAGCAGAGAAAAGACTGGGCACACGACTGTTAACTTGCATAGCTAAAGCCAAGCGCAGTAAGTTACGTAAAACAACTTGCAACCTTACACACACACACCTGAAGCGTACACACAAGCCGCCTCTCTGACAGTGTGTGAACTCTTTCAGTTTTGCTTTCACGCCTTATTACACTTGAATGGTCAAATATACAGTTGTGTCAAAATGCCTCTATCAGTTGGGAAAGAAATCGGATGCGTGTCAATAGTGCATTAGGTCTTAGGTACACACGGAGATTTGTTTAGCTGTATACGTAAAATTATTGTATCATATCAATGTTTCATATAGACGGATCCGCGTTTTGGGAGGCTGAAACTGCTATTTACAGTGTCACATACTTATCTGGCATGTATACTACATTGTTTTGAGTTCGTTTCAGTGGTTGTGTACGCAGATATTTGAGATGAGGAAAAAAAAAAAAAAAAAAAAAAAAAACACTCTGGCTTTGTGTGAATGTGGCCTCACTGCAAAAATGCTCTTTAGTATTTTTTGCATTTCAAATATAATAGTTTCCAGTCAAAATATCTAAAAATCAAGATGCATTTACTAGATAAGTAAAATAACATAAGATATTTTTTCTTGTTTTCTGTAATCTAAATAAAGTGAGTTTTTGCTTAAAAAAAAAAAACTGATTAAAAAAAAAAAGGCACAAACCAATCTGCCAATGGGGTGAGAAATTTCTGTTTTGAAATCTTATTTCTGTTTGGGATAGAAACAAGAATTCAATCAGAAACAAGATTATTTTATCACCCCATTGGCAGATAATTTAGCTTGAAGCAAAAACTCACTTCATTTTGACTATTTTTAAGAAAACAAGAAAAATATCTTATGTCATTTTACTTATCTAGTAAATGCATCTTGATTTAAGAAATTTTAGATATTTCCAGTCTATTACTAAGCATTTTTGCAGTGCTTAAAGTGACAGCCTGCTAATACAGTAAACCTGCACAAAAGAGAAAATCACTTGTCTTGACTGAATAACTTTTGTAGCTTTATTATGAATCAATGTATATTTAATTAATGTGAACACTATGCAGTTTTAGTTTTACATTAACATTCAAGTAAGAAAGAATACAGAAACTGTTAAATAGATTTAATGTAGGCCTACCTGAAAAACTTTTACTGTTTATTTCATTTGTATCCGTTTTGTTTTATTGTATCATACATTTGATTATAAATCAAAATAAAACCGTTTGTTTACCTGGATATTCTTGATGTTAAGTTTTTTTGTATTATATACAATTAATGACTTTTTAAATACTTTAGTTTTATTAATGACTGTTGCCATTTAAAAACAATTACAAGCTCCAACTGTGCAAGATATTACTTCACACAAAGAACAATGTCACATGACTGAATGCCAAATATTGTAATTTAAATATTGCAATTTTAATACTATCAATTAAACCAGGGTCTAAAGTTGGTTTTGGAAGACGAAATTCTCAATTGCATAATTCTCCCCTATATCCTTAATGTTTGCTCATTCTATGCATGTGTTTTTACAAAGGGGTAATTTGTGCAATAGCTTACATAGCACCACCTGTCATAGTCAGTAAAATAAGAAATAAATTACAGTAGCACAAATACAATAGAATAAAGATACAAACGAAAGTTAAGGTATGTCTAACAGTAGTATTAAAGGGTTAGTTCACCCAAAAATGAAAATGATGTCATTAATGACTCACACTCATGTCGTTCCACACCCGTAAGATCTTAGTTCATCTTCGGAACACAGTTTAAGATATTTTAGATTTAATCCGAGAGCTTTCTGTCCCTCCATTGAAGATTTATGTACGGTATACTGTCCATGTCCACAAAGGTAATAAAAACATCAAAGTAGTCCATGTGACATCAGTGGGTTAGTTAGAATTGTTTGAATTATCGAAAATACATTTGTCCAAAAATAACAAAAACTACGACTATTCAGCATTGTCTTCTCTTCAGGGTCTCTTGTCAATCTGCGTTCATGACTCCGCAGTGTCTTGACTCCGCAGTGTCTTGACTCACGCTGCTGACTTGTTATCTGGTGCGCCCAAGCTAGTTCACTAGAGAAATTAACTAGTTTCGTTTTCCCCTGTGCTGTACCAAACCTTGACTTCAAAACAGAGGTACGTACCGAACCGTCAGTTGTGTGCTCAGTTACACCACTAATACTGATACGTGTTTTCTTTCTCAACTGTTTATATGTTTACTTAATACATAACCGACCTTGTTCACGAGGATACTCACCAAGACAGGCATTTTGTCAATGTGTGTATATCTGTCAACAAGCGCAACAAGCTGTGAAAAGGAACTCGATTTGGTACTTGCAAGCTGTTTGCAAGGCGGCCCCATGACTTCCATGGTATGAAAAAAAAAAAGAAAAAAAAAAGAAAGAAAGATAGAAAGTCAATGGGGCCCAATCAACTGTTTGGTTACAGGTTTGGACCAACTTTAGGTGAGGTAAAATGACAATTAAAATTTTTGGGTGAACTATGCTTGCCATTTTTGGCAACAAGGAAGAGAAGGAGACATTAGCACATGTTAGGTCACCGATCAAAAAGTAATGTTTCATTACTGAATGATTCAGCGTTCTGAACGAATCGGTTGAGTCAATGACCCATTCATTAATTGCCTCATTCCTGAACGAATCAGCCATTTGAACGAATCGTTTGATTAAATGACTCACTCATTAAAGGCGGTCACGTGCCGCTATCTACTGGCGGTTCAGTTGTGTTTACGAATATTATTCTTTCCAACATTTCTTATTTGTATATTCAAAAAAATATTTAAAAACAAATCTCATAACATTAAAGCAGTTGTAATTTTTCTGTGTAAATTATTTAATTTGAGTGGTAACAGCCCTATAGTGTCTTATTATAATTTAATATATGCTTCATCTTTCATTTTAAATTCTAAAATGTTATCAATATATTTAAAATGATTAGGGGAAAAAATACCCTTTACAAGGATTAAAATATCATAAATGTCAAAGCTGACTGAACACTGATGGAGAATATCGCTTCAGAATAAATTGTATTTACAACATACAAAAAGTTTTTCCTGGACAAGCTAATTTTGTACTCTGACAAGTGAATGACCGATTCACTTGTCCGAAGGACAAGCACATGAAAAGGCATGTGCCCTGTCGAGCCCTGTATATATATAAAAATATAAATCGTGTACAGTGTACATTGTACAAGTACATGTACATCCAAATGCGTTTTAAGTTTTTGCTCATTTTTAACCCACATTTTGTAAAAACAATAACTCCTTTAGGGGAGTCAAATTTCATTCATCACGAGAGCGAAATGCTGAAGCAAGCGCGGCAGTCATTCACAGCACGTGTCCAGTCTCAGATCATGCCTATGGAAGCTTAACTTTCATAGGAATTCATTAAAAAGTTGAAACACTCACTTTGCTCCGCACCGCTCCGTTATAAATGCCCGAGCAGAGCGCCGAACTAGCTCCTACTACTGGCTGTAGTCTCTGCCAAAAATTCCTCCGATGACGCAAAAATTACGACATTTGCATCATCGGAGGATAAAATGCATAATTCTCTCGTCTCAGGGGGATATGAGGAGGGAAAGTACGATAATTTGAATATACTACCGGGTTTCTACTGATACAAAGCTTAATTCTAATCACTGAAATAACCCTTCAAGTCAATAATTATAGTAATAAAAATAAAATTAAGTTCATGGTTCTCTGATGTCTGTTAATGGTCACATGACATGCAAGTAAACAAAATATATTTTCAATTTTAGTAAGTACTTTATCTTGATTTTTTAATTTATTATTTACTTTAAAGCTGCAATTCATACGTTTTGCCTCTTTGTTGCCATCTCAGTTTGAAACCTGCATTTGCAGTTATTTGCGGAATTATCTTTATGTTGGTAGTGCATCGGCACGGTTCCTCAGCGTGGACGAATCAAATGTTTTGAGGAGTATGTGAGGCTGTCAGTCACTGCACGTGTGGATACTGTACTTCTGAATCATAGATTCTACATCTTGGAAGTATGACCAAAATAAGAATTTTCACTGAAAAATGTCTGCCACTTTTGTTCTGACCAACTGAGAAAAAAAAGCATTACAATAAAATCGTGCTACCAATGGTGATTAAATCTAAAGATCGTTTAGCTCACATCACACCTTGCAAATTATTATACTTTGTTCTCAAATTGTTCATGTTAACAACATCAGCATTGCGTGACTACATGCATTTAGTGTGTATTAGTGTTACCTGTAGATTTTAATTTCTGTACAGTCTAATTTCATATAAAGAAAATGTTTTTAACCCAAAAAGCTAATTAATGTTCCTTAGAAAAACAACTCCGCAATCCAGTCTTTTGCTTTTGACTACAGGTGAATCTCCAGATGTCACTGATTATTGTCGTTTGGACCATTCTGGATTACAATCCGCCATTAAAAAGATTAATTGAATTATTCCAGCTTCTGTGAGAAAAGGCTATAAATGAGCCACCACCTGCAGCATCCTCACATGCGATACTACTAGCCATGTATACAGAAAGACAAATCACCTCCACATTTTAGACCACATTACTACAAGCATACCGTTATGAATAAGGATAAGGTAAGACGATCATGTATTTAAGTTTTTTTTTGGGATAATTTGTAACCAAAAAATAATAATAATAGTAGTAGTAGTAGTAGTAGTAGTAGTAGTAGTAGTAGTAGTGTAAACAGTGCAGCACTTGCTAGTTCTACAGCAGAACGACTCGTGCACATGTTGTGGCGCTCACGTGAACGGCATCAACCAATGGTAAGCTGCCGTTCTGGAAAAGCTGCATGGTTTGCACTGTCAACAGCGTAAGAGTCTGACACAGGCTACAAGAAATTGTTGAATAAAGTTATTTTTGTTTTTTTGCACACAAAAAGTATTCTCGTTGCTTCATAAAATTAAGGTTGAACCACTGTAGTCGCACAGACGATTTGAACGAGGTCTTTAACACTTTTCAAGGCACAAAGGTAGTAGTTACATTGCCGTCTATGGAGGGATCAGAGAGCTCTCAGATTCCATTAAAAATATCTTCATTTGTGTTCTGAAGATGAACGAAGGTCTTATGGGTTTGGAACGACATGAGGGTGAGTAATGACAATTTACATTTTTGGGAGAACTAACTTAAAGGTACTCATCTAACCTACATGCTGATGCTATAGTGAAGAAAAAAATGTGTGGAGATACTATTAAAAGCTGCATCAACCTCCAAGGTATATCTCAGTGAGTATATTTATGACTGTATTCCCACCACAAACTCACCCCATTCATTTTAGACTTTTTGGAGCCTCGTCGTGTTCTGTCGTTTTTCTCTGGACGCCACTCGTCCTCTTCTTTCTCAGACTCTGATGGAGAGATGAGTTCATCAAGATCTATGGGCTCTTGCAGACGTGCCCGAGCAGTGGAGTAGCTTTTGGCTTTAGGCTAGATGTGTGGGGGGTGGGAGACAGGGGTCAGAACAGACCTCTAAATCCTTTTTTTCCCCCTCTCCAAAAAAACAAACAAAACAAAATGCAGTCAACAAACCACAAAGCAGTCAGGTTTACCTTGGGTGGAACATATTCAAAAGATGTATCAGGTGACTCATTCACAGAAGAAAGGACTTTCTTTGCACTGGTCAGCTGGGCCAGAAGTAATTTCTGTGGAGATCCACCCCCAAAACAAAAGTTAAATTTGCAAGCACAATTCAATGCCCACTATGCTAAATTAAAGTATGATGAAATGGAGCAAAAAAAAAAAAAAAAAAAAAAAAAAAAAAAAAAAAAGTATACCTGCTTGTATTGTTCATTTTCATCCTTCAGTTTTTGGTTCTGATCATCGAGTTCTCGCAGTTTTTCAATTTCCTCTTCCTGTGACAGAAAGCAGCCCATACAAATGAAAATATAAATATATTTTTAAATGTTCACCATTTTATTTGCTGAGTTCCCATTCTCTGTGTTAACAATTCTAATAAATTGTTAGAACCATTAAACAAATAAATTAAACAGTATTTGAAAAGCATTAGAAAGGCAAAAAAGAAAAGGCAAACGCAATAATCTACAATCAGCATTCAGCAAATATGCAGTTATTTACTTGGGCGAATCTAGCTGTGAGATATTCAGAAGTGTTCATTTGTAGACTGCATAAAAACTATGTATACTATGCAAAACGTGTGAATGGTAGGTTACCATGTGAATTGGATGCAGACAGGAGAGTTCAGCTGTCACTGGCCACGCATGATCTACAATTTCTAAATTCTTGATGTCACATTGTTCTGCGCAATATCCAGTTGGCCACTATGCTGTATTCACGTCAATAAGTTTGTACTCGAGTAAAATGAGCACTACTTTGTCTTGATTTGAAAAAATATGATTCATGGGGCACACATATTTTAACAGATTACTGGTTACAGTGTTTACTTCCTTTACCACCCATATTTAACCATTTAATTGTAAAAAAAAAAAAAAAAAAAAAAATTGCCATGAATCTGAAAATTTTACAGATTTATCTATCAATTTTCAAATTATGCATTTCTAATTTAGTAAATTTGTTAGATAAAAAGGCATTTTATTCCATGTGTATTCACCATCTTAAAATTAGTGGTTGACTGCATAGACAATATATGTAATGTATGGAGACATTCACACCTGAAACTTTAGACGCTGCATCAGCTCCTGCTCCCGTTTGGACACCTCCTCCTGCTGCTCCTTCAGCTTCTCCTGTGCCACAGGCTTACTTTGGAGCTGACCGAGGAGATACAGCACCTGGACAACACATCAGACACAAGGAATGAGTGAAACAACAAATGTATATGTATATAAGGGAAATTGCACACTTTTACTGTAACTGGTCACCATTTAAAAAAAATAAAAAAATAAAATAAAAACACATTTTAACTGGTTCTACAGTATTTTATATATATATATATATATATAAAACTTTAAAAGTAGTGTAAAAATAATACATACATTTAAACTTTAGCAGAAAAACTACTTGCATCTAAATGTCAAAACTAAATGGAAAATAAAATGGAACTAATTATTTGCCTTTGCATGCATTACTCTGAAAATTGCAGCTAAACTTCTATGAGGAGCTTCTGTGAAAGCAGACCTTCTCTTGGTGTCTCTGCTCCATTTCTACCAGGTGACTCTGGTGCTCCATGTCCATGGCAGACATGAGCTTGCGTTCATCACACAAGATCTTTTGCATATCCAGCAGGTTGGCTCTTTCCTGCTTCAGCTCACTCTCCAGCTTGGCATTGGTGGTCTTGGAGACTACAACCTGAAAAAATAAAAAAAACGGAAGGGAAAAAATAAAAATAAATACAATATACTGACTTCTAAACTGACTTTTATAATGATTACTCGTAATCGATTATTTTCACAACATGTGAATTAAATTCTTAAATTAAACTTTTTAAACAATTGACATCCCTATCATACACCAAAACGTTCACAATTACCATAATGAACACAGTTTCATAATGAACTGAAAATATTGACATTTCTCATAACATAAGACCACTAATGTTGTGTTTTGTTTTGCCAATCAAACTAAAAATCTAAATCGTAATATTGCATAGTGCTCTTATCAAATTGAAAAAGGCTGCAATTTAATTAATAAAGCAGTAAGAATCCCCAAGAAGCTGTGGTTTACAGTGATTTTAAAACTGCTAAGGGACCTTGTTAGGCATAAGCATATAGTCCGTCGTGCTGTATAACTCCGTGAAGCGCAGCACTGTCTTGTACGAAGCACATAACCAAGCATTTTCAGCAATGTCTGCATGTGAGTTTAACAAACACAACATGTACCACTGTACCAGTTATGCTGTATTTTCACATTCACATAACTTTTGTGGACAGATCATTACTGCACGATTTGTAAGATGTTTATAAACCTGCTTTCATAGAAACTGTAGTTTTCTGCCAAAATAAAAGCCAAGCTGCTGCACATTTAAGTAAAAATTACCCGTAGAAATAAAAATTAATACTGTACCTAAGGGGTGTGCATTATCAACAAAATCTATATCTGCAGTGCAGAGTTGACACAGAACCGGCATTCATATATTTACACTTAATTTACAATTACTTAATGCTATGAGAAACTTTTAATTAAATATTCAAATGAAATGATTCTAATTTTAACTTTTTAATTAAATGGTACTTTAAATATGAAACAAACTGCCAGTAGGTGGCGGCAAGTCACTATCTTAATGCAATTACCACCATTCATTGTCAATTCATAAAAATAAAAATTTAAGGATGTAAGGATTGAACAGAAGCCCATGTGTCATGGCAGTCCAGTTAGATTTGTAACTGTCTATGCTTACAAACTAACTAAACATGACCTGAATTAGTTAAGCAGTCTCAAACACTCCTACCCACTTTTCCAGCATATTTAAGAGTATACTGTGGTATAGTAATCTAGTAATACCAACACTGAAATTGCCAGCATCATTTAGCTGAATATTGTAGAGCATCTTCAACTTCAATCAGTGCCATCTCTCTGCTATGTGTTCAGAAACCAGATAAGAAGTTATCCACAGTGTTCATGAATTCACTTAGCTGACTGAAAACAACCTTCTCTATTACCTTTCCAACGAAGGGGAAATTTGAGATATTGAGTCTATTGTTGTTCAAAACTTATCAAAATTGCTTGTTTAGATCCTTACTGATTAGCAGATCTAACATGTGTCCTTGCTTGTGGGTAGGCCCATCCACGTGCAGGGTGAGATCGAAGGAGTTCAGAATTGATAAGTCTTTAGTGGTTTTATTATTAGGGTTATCTGTATGTATATTAAAGTCACCAGCAATAAGAACATGTTCAAAATCAATTGCAGTTGCAGACAAAAGGTCTAAGTCATACATTTTAAAATATTTTTTAAAATATGGAGAAACTTTCAACAATACCCAGATACTCAAAAGACAAGAAATCTCCAAGTGATACTTGCTTACACTAAAAAACATCTATTCCACAACCTTGCTTACTAGTTCTGCAAACACTCAGAAGTGTTAAGTTCGGAGGACTGATTCATTTATACAAATATAAAACAAAATATAGGTTGTTTGCAGAAATAAGATCAATTAAAAATTATTTGTTTGTGAGTGAAATGGCTAACTTTATAGTATTTATTTTCGGTTCCACACCAATGTTGCGGTGACATCTAATGAGCTGCAGATTTGATTCATTTGCCATATGATTTACAATCAGCGGTCAGCTTATGCAATTCAATTTTTTTAACCCAAAGCGAAGAACAAAAAGAATATACATCGCTGTGAGTATATTGGACCTTATCAGAACAGAAACAGCAAATACGACTGCCACATTTGGTTCTTGCTTACTCAGGAAACATTTGTGAATGTTGCTGCTATTGTAGCAGGGACCCAACACATCACTCTGAGTTATCTCTCCAGGCCATAGGATTTGAAGAATCCTTTGTGACCCCAGAAAAGATTGGAATTTCTATGAAGTGTAGTCCTGTTTGCAAGTGTTGTAAAGCCATGTACCGAGAAAACATGTTTGTTCCATGGGCTGGGACTGGTCCATTAACAAAACAGTGTTTTGAAAAGCTTCTTTCTGAGTGTCATGTATGATAACTCGAGTGACAGATTGATGGCTTGTTAGTATGTTGTGAAGTTATTTAAATCCAAAATGTTGTTCTGTGCAGGCAGCATATAGTGGTAGCCTTGCCACCTACATGTCTGATAACCGTCACCCACAATCAGTGTGTTGTGCTCAGCCTTTATCTTAGCAGTAGGGGTGTAACGATACACCTATGCCACGGTTCGGTTCACATCACGGTTTTGGAGCCACGGTTCGGGTCCGTTCCATTTGCTGTGGAGTCAGGGTTCATGGCAGGGCACCGTGGCCAAGTTAACCAAAAATAAAGCTTCATCTTCTGATGGTTGCAAACAGCACAGCAGTAATGACTTTATGAACTTCTTTACGTGTAAGATTGATAACATTAGGAAGAAAATTATAACCATGCAGCGGTCTACTACAGTATCACATCAGACAGAGCATTGTAGTGTCACTGAGAAAAAAAAATTACATTCATTCACTGCTATAGGAGAGGAAGAATTGGCTAAACTCGTTAAATCATCTAAAATCAACATGTATGCTCGACCCTATACCGACTAGGCTATTAAAAGAGATGCTACCAGAGGTCATAGATCCTCTTTTCTTAATATCATTAACTCATCTTTGTCATTAGGATATGTACCGAAAACTTTTAAGTTGGCTATTATCAAACCACGTATTAAAAAACCTCAACTTAATCCTACAGAATTAGTCAATTACATGCCAATCCCCTTCTGTCAAAAATACTGGAAAAGGCAGCATCTTCACAATTATGTTCCTTTTTATAAAGAAATGTTATCTGTGAGGATTCCCAGTCAGGATTAGTACCGAGACTGCTCTCATCAGAGTTACAAATGATTTACTCTTATCATCCGATCGTGGTTGTATCTATTAGTGTTACTCGATCTTAGCGCTGCATTCGATACTATCGACCACAACATTCTTTTGAATAGACTCAAAAATTATGTTGGCATTAGTGGAACTGCATTGGCATGGTTTAAATCATACTTATTTGACCGTTATCAGTTGGTAGCAGTAAATGAAGAGATGTCACACCGATCACAAGTTCAGCATGGAGTACCACAGGGCTCAGTGCTATGACCATTGCTCTTCACCCTGTACATGCTACCACTGGGAGATATCATTAGGAAGCATGGCGTTAGTTTTCATTGTTATGCTGACGATACTCAGCTCTATATTTCTTCACGCCCTGACGAAACTCACCAATTCACAAGATTAACGGAATGCATAGCTGATATAAAACATTGGCTGTCTAGTAATTTCCTGCAACTTAATTCAGAAAAAACTGAATTTTTAATTATTAGACAAAAAAACTCTGCAAGTAGTAACCTAGAATGCTGTCTAACACTCGATGGCTGCTCTGTCAAGTCCTCGTTGTCAGTTAGGAACCTGGGTGTGCTCTTTGATACCAATCTTTCATTTGAAAGCCACATTTCTAACATCTGTAAAACTGCATTCTACCATCTTAATCTAAATTACAGCACATCCTTTCAATGCAAAATGCTGAACAGTTAATTCATGCGTTCATGACCTCAAAGCTAGATTATTGTAATGCTTTACTAGGTGGTTGCCCTGCTCGCTTAATAAACAAACTCCAGCTGGTCCAAAATGCAGCAGCTCGAGCTCTTACTAGAACAAGGAATTATTATCATATTAGCCCGGTTCTGTCAACACTGCACTGGCTCCCTATTAAACATCGTATACATTTTAAAATCTTGCTTATTAATTACAAAGCACTAAATGGTTTAGCTCCCCAGTACTTGAGCGAACTCTTAACGCATTATACTCCATCACGTCTATTGCGGTCTCAAAACTCTGGCCAGTTGATAATACCTAGAATATCAAAATCAACTGCAGGCGGTCGATCCTTTTCCTATTTAGCGCCTAAACTCTGGAACAGTCTTCCTAGCATTGTTCGGGAAGCAGACACACTCGGTCAGTTTAAATCTAGACTAAAAACGCATCTCTTTACTATGGCTTACACATAAAACATTATCAATTTCTATTATTCAAATCAGTAAATGATTGTTAGGCTGCATTAACTAGGTCAGCCGGAACCGGGAACACTTCCCATAACACCTGATGTACTCGTTACATCATAAGAAGAATGGCATCTACGCTAATGTTAGTCTCAGATGTCAGATGGTGGACCTGCGCCTGGACATGACCAACGCATCCCTGAAATGTCTGCAGAGAGCGTGTCAAATAAACTCCCCCCGTAAATGGCGCATCGACACGACATCCTCATTAAACCCGTCTCCGGTGTGATGACTCCAATCTTTCAAATAATCTTACGAATATCTATTTACCTAATATGACTTAAGACCTGCAATGTTGCCAGAATTATAATCATACACTGTTTGTTCGTCGACCAGAGGAGAACTGGCACCCCGACTGAGCCTGGTTTCTCCCAAGGTTTTTTTCTCCATTCTGACCCTGAAGGAGTTTTGGTTCCTTGCCACAGTTGCCTCTGGCTTTTGGCTTACTCAGTTGGGGACAAAATTTCATCTATAATTACCGATCTGCCCGCATTGACACTATATGATACTTGAAATTAGCTGGATGACATCACCGTTTCACCAGAACGGCTGTACAAATTCTGTTGCATTATTTTCCTGTTAACAATGTGAAGCTGCTTAGAAACTATTGGACTTGTTAAAAGCGCTATATAAATAAAGGTGACTTGACATTATGCAGCACATCTAAGCTCAAGCAGGTTCAGTTGAGTTTCTGTTTATGTTAGCTGATCAATGTTTAAATGTAAATACATACAGCCTAAATTAAATCTGTGTGCGGTTATGTGAATGTTTTTAAAATGTTAACCATAAAGGCTTTTTATATTTTTTTCTACATTCTTGAGTGACTTGGCCACTCAACATGTTTTCAACTGATTTTATTTTCAACATTTTTGGCCAATAAATCAAAAAAGCCATTTTTTGACGATAATTTTCAGCAGCCAAAGTTTTGCTGCATCCCTAATAAATATAATTTTTTCACTCTATATTCCCAAGAAGATGTCTTATTAAAATAAAATGTATGCTTCGTTTTATGATGAAAGCTCTGTAATTTTTATTGTGGGGGCAAAATGCAAGAGACAAATAAATGTTCCACAAAAGCCTGTTGTACCTAGACATGTGCCGGTATACGGTAATACGATATATCACGATAATGAACATGCACGATATTGTTATCGTGGTCAGCGCATGGTGGAACGAATGGAGACGTGCTGAATGAAAATGCACATTAACACTCTTTGACAGCAGATGGCACTGATGAAACAGCAGAAATGCAGCCGTTTCACCGGAAACCTCAAACAAAGCGTAAATGTTTCAAACAGCCATTCAGTTTTCTGTATTCGCTACAGTACTCATGTCACCAAATACTTAAAGACTAAGGCTATTTATTTTCAAACAAACATTTTATATTTTAATCTGGACTACATGCCCTAGATATTTTTTTTTAATATGTTCTGATTCTTTATTATTCAGTCACACACTTTACATTAAGGCTCCATTATTTAACATTAGTTAATTCATTAGTTAAACTAACAATGAAGAATACTTCTAAAGCATTTATTAATCTTAGTTAAATGTAAATTTCAACATTTAATAACTGTTGTTTTACTGTATTTAAATGGACCTGAGCAAACATTAACAGTTGTATTTAACATTAAATCAAAGAATAACTTCATAACAAATGTAGCTATTTGCTCTTTGGTTAATGTTAGTTAATGCATTAACTAACTACTAGTGAGACCTTATCGTAAAGTGATACCTATTGTTTTTTAAAATTCTTTTGCACTTTAATCTGTTTGAAACATTTGTTTACTTTATACATTTCTGTTTATTGCTTTACTGTATTTAAATGCAGGATAAATCAGCTTAAGACTCCTGTAGTCTGACCAATGCCGTAAGACACATTAAGGGAATTTAAATCTTATGATTTGACAATGCTGAATCAAATCGTTAATCTAATTGCATTGTGCATAGCCTTGAATCAAATCGTTCTGAAATTGTTTAAGTCGAAAACCTACACTAAATTTCCAAAAGTATTGGGAAACCCCTCCAAATCATTGTATTAAGGTGTTCCAATCACTTCCATGACCACAGGTGTATAAAATCAAGCACCTAGGCATGCAGACTGCTTCTACAAACATTTGTGAAAAAAATGGGTCGATCAGTGAATTGTAGTAAGTCCATTCATGAAATTTCCTCACTACTAAATATTCCACGGTCAACTGTTAGTTGTCACTTTAACAAAGTGGAAGCAATTGGGAACAACAGCAAAACAGAACAGGACACAAAATCAGAGCGGGGTCAGCACAAAGTCGACAACTCTCTGCAGAGTCAACAACTAAAGACCTCTAAACTTCATGTGCCCTTCAGATTACCTCAAGAACAGTGCATAGAAAGCTACATGGAATGGGTTTCCATGGCTAAGCAGCTGCATCCAAGCCTTACAGCAAGTGCAATGCAAAGTGTCGGACGCAGTGGTGTAAATGCCACTGGAGCAGAACGAGTCTGGGTTTGGCGGTTACCAGGAGAACTGTGCTTGCCTGACTGCATTGTGCCAAGTGTAAAGTTTGGTGGAGGGGGAATTGTGTGGTGGTGTTTTTCAGGGGTTGGGCTTGGCCCCGGCCCCTTAGTTCTAGTGAAATGAACTCAATGCTTCAGCATACCAAGACATTTTGGACAATTTCATGCTCCCAAACTTTGTGGGAACAGTTTGGGAATTGCCCGTTCCTGTTCCAACATGAATGTGCACCAGTGCACAAAGCAAGGTCCATAAAGACATGGATGAGTGAGTTTGGTGTGGAGGAACTTGACTGGCCTGCACAGAGTCCTGACCTCAACCCAATAGAACACCTTTGGGATGAATTAGAGCAGGAGGCCTTCTAGTCAATCATCAGTGCCTCACCTCCCAAATGAGCTTCTAGAAGAATGGTCAATATTTCCCATAAACACACTCCTAAACCTTGTGGAAAGCCTTACCAGAAGAGTTGAAACTGTTATTGCCGCAAAGGGTATGCTAACTCCATATTAAACCCAATGGATTAAGAACGGGATGTCAGTTCATGTGCATGTAGAGGCCCAAATGTCCCAAAACTTTTGGCAAAATAAATGAATCCAGTCCACGTCTTGAGAATGGTAGCATAATTTGTTGGCTCTGGCAATTTGCACTTTTATCTTGCCCCTGATCAAGATATTCACTACTATTTTAAGTGTTGAAAGAGATACAGAAATGGTGATTATGGAGAAAAGGGGAACACAAAAAAAAAAAAAAAAAAAAAAAAAAAAAAAAAAAAAAAACACAACCCAAACATGCCTGAACAAGTTAGCGCGAGCTGCAACGGAACACATGGGGGAGAGCAAATTAGCCTGGAGAAGATTCTCAAGATTAAGGACTTCCATCATGATAGCCACAAACATGTATATTAAAATAATTGAACAAGTCTAATAAAATAATTGAAGTGGCATTCTAAAAATAGAATAGATGAAGCAGAGGCCCAAATTCAAAACATGGAAGGAGTGCCAAGGAGATGTTGTGGCTAACAGGGTAAACCGAAATGAGGCTAAACGATCAAGAGAGTCGAGCCAGACAGTCAAACATCAGGATTTATGGGGTAACGGAAAGATGAGAAACTTTTCTGACATGATTTTTTTTCTGGAAAATTTCCTTAAAACGACCCTAGACCAACACTCAACTGTCAGCTGGATCCGGGCCATAGCCAGATCAGATGGTGGACAACGGCTGCACAACTAATCGTATTTCGAATTGATTATGGATGCCATGATTATGTAATCGTTCAAAGCCGTGATTACACCAAAAGAAGGAAAAAAAAAAAAAAAAAAAAAAAAAATCCACTTATATTATTATGCATGCTTAAGAGGTGTGTTTAGAGCAGGGGTGTCCAACCCCGGTCCTGGAGGGCTACCGTCCTGCAGATTTCAGTTCCAACCCTGCTCCAACACACCTCTCTGTAATTATCAAGCAGCACTAAACACCATGATTAGCTGGTTCAGGTGTGTTTGGGGTTGGAGCTAAAATCTGCAGGGTGGTAGCCCTCTAGGACTAGGGATGGACACCCCTGGTTCAGAGCATGTTACGTTGTGAGAGGCGAATCTCAACTACTTCAGAGTAGGGTCTAGACTCTAGTGTGTACCACTTCTCACCGCTGTTTCCTGATGGTTTATAGAACAATTACTCGAGTCGCCCTCTGTCGTTACAAAATAGCACAACGGCGAGCGCGTAGAGTAAAAACACCTCACCAAACAGACTAGGCGCGTGCAGTCAGTGGAGGCTAACGCTGCGAAGCGAGACGGAAGTATAAACCAGGCTTAACCCAACACAATAAGAACTACCAGTGACAAAAGTGTACGCTGACTGGTAGAATGCAGGCGAAATAACACCCGCACATTTTTAAAAAGCCGTGCACACAGCCTATGTGTTAAACTAACTAATATTGAAAACTGATATATGGACCTCTCAACCCTTCTGCTAAGGAGACAATCCAACACAACTTTGAGGGGAGCAAGCGAAACATGATTATGTATTTCTGCTCAGCTAGCAACATTGGACATCAACCACACGGCAAACACTAATACTTTCATATAATGTCTACTTTTTGTATAACAGTTCTACCTAATAACATTAGACAGGACTGTTAAAGATCGTAAGCTAATTAAGACGCTCTGTGGTCAGAGTCTGGCGTTCTCAGCGCCGCCAAAATAAGTCACAACAATAAGCGTAGACACACGCTTCTAAGCATAGGTTCCTACGTCGCGAAGCGCGAACCGGACTTTGAGTTCTTGAAGGCTGGCGCCCTGTTTACAGACACCGCATCAGAGCCCTTTGTCTGGGTCGCACGGGCGCGACGGAGGAAAAGTCGCCGGAAAAGAGGGAAGAGAGCCGGCGTCCTAGTAAGACTCAGACGTCGTCCCCTCTGACCTCCTCTCCCAACCATTCTGCTGGCTAACGTTCAGTCACTGGACAACAAACTCTGTGAACTGCGGGCACGCGTCTCATACCAACGAGAAACAAGGGACTGCTGCATTATTTGCCTCACAGAAACCTGGATGTCTGCAGTGGTTCCAGACTCAGCCATCGAGCTCACGGGGTTCTCTGTGCACCGTTCGGACAGAACGAAAGAGCTCACGGGGAAAAGCAGAGGTGGGGGTGTTTGTTTATTTGTCAACCACTCGTGGTGTGACGAAAGGAACCTACACTCCATTAAATCCTTCTGCTCCCCTGATATGGAATTTCACATGCTTCTGTGCCGACCATTCTGGCTACCGAGGGAATTTACAGCGGTCAATCACAGCTGTTTATATTCCTCCTCAAGCCAACACAGAACAGGCACTCAAGGAACTGTATGGGAATATAAGTGAGCAGGAAACCGCGTACCCAGAAGCAGCGTTTGTTGTTACGGGGGACTTTAACAAAGCCAACTTCAGAACAATAGCCCCAAAATACTTTCAGCACATCACCATCAACACGCGTGGTGATCGTGTACTGGACCACTGTTACTCTCCTTTTCGGACGCGCATACAAATCTCTCCGCGCCCACCTTTACGACAAATCAGACCACTCTTCCATCCTGCTCCTGCCTGCTTACAGGCAGAAACTGAAACGGGAAGCACCCGCCCTCAGGACAATCCAATGCTGGTCGGACCAATCAGACGCTACACTACAGGACTGTTTTGATCACGTGGACTGGGACATGTTCCGGGCAGCTTCTGATGACGACATAGAGGTGTACTCAGAGACTGTAACGTGTTTCATCAGGAAGTGTGTAGAAGACGTTGTGCCGACTAAAACAATCCATATCTACCCCAACAAAAAACGTGGATAAATAGCGATGTCCGAGCAGCCTTGTCAGCACGAACATCCGCTTTTAAATCCGGTAATGCTGATGATCGCAAACAAACCAGTTACGATCTCAGGAAATCCATCAAAGTCGCAAAAAGACAATACAAAAACAAAGTTGAAGATCAATTCAACACCAACGATGCAAGAAGTATGTGGCAGGGAATCAATAACATCACAGACTTTAAAGGAAATAAACCAGCTACGGTGAACATTGCCGCCTCTCTACCGGATGAGCTGAATAACTTTTATGCTCGTTTGAGAGCTCACAACACCGCCCACACAGAGCGCTCCCCGCGCTGCTGCAGGAGACGTGAGTGCTCTCACCGCCTCCGTCGCGGATGTAACCCGATCCTTCCGACGGGTAAATATCCGGAAGGCTGCGGGTCCTGATGGCATCCCGGCCGCGTGCTCGAGCATGCGCATTACAACTAGCCGGTGTTTTCACAGACATTTTCAATCTCTCCCTCTGTCTGTCTGTGGTTCCCTCGTGCTTCAAAAAATCCACCATTGTGCCAATACCAAAGAAAAGCAAAACCACCTGCTTAAAATGACTGGAGGCCCGTTGCTCTCACACCCATCTTCAGCAAGTGCTTTGAGAGACTCATCAGAGATCACATCTGCTCTGTGCTGCCTTCACCATTGGATCCGCTACAATTTGCATATCGTAGTAACCGTTCTACAGATGATGCTATTGCTTTCACCCTTCACACTGCTCTCTCCCACCTGGAAAACAAGAACACCTATGTGAGAATGCTGTTTGTGGACTACAGCTCAGCATTTAACACCATAGTGCCCACTACACTTGTTGCGAAGCTCCAGACTCTGGGACTAAACAGATCTCTGTGCAGCTGGATCCTGGACTTCCTGACAGGCAGAAGTCAGGTGGTCAGAATGGGCAACAACACATCATCCCCTCTGACCCTCAACACTGGTGCTCCTCAGGGCTGTGTCCTCAGCCCACTCCTGTACTCCCTGTACACACGACTGTACAGCCACACACAGCTCCAACGTCATTGTCAAATTCGCCGATGACACAACGGTGATAGGCCTGATCACCGACAACGATGAGACGGCCTACAGAGAGGAGGTGAGCACTCTGACTAAATGGTGTCAGGAGAACCACCTCTCACTCAACACCGACAAGACCAAGGAGCTGGTGGTGGATTTCAGGAGACAGAGCAGAAAACACAAACCCATCTCCATCGACAAGACACCAGTGGAGCGGGTTAACAGCTTTAAGTTCCTCGGTGTCAACATCAGTGAGGATCTCACCTGGTCCACACACACCGACGCAGTGCTGAAGAAGGCACATCAACGCCTCTTCTTCCTGAGACGGCTGAGGAAGTTTGGAATGAGCCCCAGCATCCTCAGATCCTTCTACACGTGCACCATAGAGAGCATCCTGACGGGCTGCATCACGGCCTGGTTCGGAAACAGCACCGCTGGCAACCGCAAAGCTCTGAAGAGGGTCGTGCGAACTGCCAGCCACATTGTTGGAGGTGAGCTTCCCTCCCTCCAGGACATCTACACCAGGCGGTGTGCAAGGAAGGCCCGGAGGATCATCAGTGACTCCAGCCACCCGTCCCACAGACTGCTCTCTCTGCTGCCCTCAGGAAGACGTCTCCGCAGCATCCGATCAGCTTTTTCCCTCAGGCTATCAGACTATTGAACGCTCAAAACTAATACTCTCTACAGCATACTCCCACAATATGGCATGCCACACACCGCACTCAACTATAACAGTCAACACTGGACTATATACACACACTTCATTTATCACCGCACTATCTACCGGTTACCACTGGATACATCCGATGCACACTCATGACATTCTGTATCCAGTTCACATAAAATCATCATCATTTATACGTACAAATGTCAATAATGTAGAACGTGTACATTCTGTGTATAGTGTTTCTTGTGTATAGTGCTTAATGTGTATATTCTGTGTACAGTGCTTAATGCGTATAGTGCTTAATGTGTATATTCTGTGTATTGTGTTTGTGTATAGGGTCTAATGTGTATATATCTGTGTATAGTGTCTAATGTGTATAGTGTCTAATAGTGTCTAATGTGTATATTCTGTGTATAGTGCTTAATGTGTATAGTGCTTAGTGTTTAATGTGTATAGTGTTTAATGTGTATAGTGTTTAACGTGGTGCTAACTGTATGCATGTACTTTCAGAGTATAATGTGTAATGTAGTACTGACTAAGTATGTCCAATAGTACACTGTGTACTAACTATATGTATGTGCACATTGCACTTTTTTCTGTTTTTACCTGCTTAAGGTTGTATGGTTATGTTAACTGTTACTGCAATTGTCTGGAGCACGCTCCCAAGAACTTCACTCTCCAAGGCACATGTGCTTTGGTGATGTGACAAACTGACTACTACTACTACCTATTTTTATATAAAAATATGGCATTCAGTTGCTTCAGACAATGGTATAAAGCTATTCAAGATATCATTCAATGTAAATTGTGATAATCGTATTTATTAAATCGCAATTACAATTTCTATATTACTTTCTATTAAATTCTGTTGCATTATTTTCCTGTTACCATTGTGAAGCTGCTTTGAAAATCTACATTTGTAAAGTGCTATATAAATAAAGGTGACTTGACTAAGATTTCAAGTGCATGGGCCCTCAGTGCACTGCAAGTACAAGCTATAAACCAGTGGTACATTCATGTTATCAGTGCTCAATTAAGGGTCGATATAATACGACCCCTTCCTTGGAAGTCTTGGTTTTATTTTTTTTGTTTTTCTTCGTTTTAAAGTTCTAGTTATTCATTGTTACTTGGTGAGTTTAGGTTTACTACTAACCCAGAGGGGGACGCTAATCGAGGACTGTTATAGAGTGAGGCGAATAGGTCAAAAATACACAAAAATAGGAAAAAGAAAATGAGTAATTATATAAAAGTTTAATTTTATGTAAATGGTTTACTCAATCCTGTAAAAAGCAGCAAGACACTAACCAAACTTAAGAGAAAATTCAGAAAGCATTGCTACAACATCTCAATGACACAGAACATGGCAAATTAAACTGGATGGGATTTAAATGGTTTTTTTTTTCAACTTAATTTGGATCTGGACATAGGAGGAGTTGCAGTCTTAATATCTAATTTCAGAAAGGCATTCATAAGCAATTTTAAAGATAGAGAGGGCAGGCACATAATAAGTCGATAAGAGGTAGAGTCGAGGGCATCCTAATAGACATTCTCTATGTCTATGATCCTCCAAACAGTAATAGCTCCTTTAAGACCTTGATAGATCTAATAGCATCTGAATCACAGGGTATTTCCATAAGCGGGGGTGATTTAAATTTTTTATTAAACCCTAAATTAGATTCTTCAAACCCTTCCACCCAAAAAGCAAGTCCAGAGAGTAAACAAAAACAAATGTTGAAAGAAATAGGATTAATTGATGTATAAAGAGAAGTACAAAGAGATTACACATTTATATCCACATACATTTTATTCAAGAATTGATTATTGTCTTGCATTTGGAAGAGACAAATTTAGAATCAAAAACTGTGATATCAATACATGATCTGAAATATCGATTAAACCTATGACACGTTCTCTAAATCTAGAGGACAAACCAAAAAAAAAAAAAAAACTCTGGCACCCTGAATAATTGAGAGATTAAGCAACAATTTAGAACAGAAATAGAGCAATATATATATAGCAGAATGATATTAGCCTAGTGTCCCTGGCCATATTATGGGATGCAGGTAAAGCGGTTCTCAGGGGTAAAATTATAGCCATTACTTTTAAATTGAAAAAAAAAAAAAAAATGTAGGCTACAAAACCTTAACACACTTAAAAATAATTTAAATCAATTCAAAATGAAAGACAAATCTAATAAAAACTTGTCACAGGAAAATAAGAATTTTTAACCCAAATTGGATAATCTGGATGTTGAGGGGGAAAAAAAAGTGTTTCTAAAGCAGAAATATGAATCTGGGGGGAAAGCAATTTAATTACTGGCCAGAAGGTTATGCAACCAGGCAGATTATATAGAAAATACAAAAGACCCTATATCAAAACAGGTATTCCATAAGTCAGAGGATATCCAAAGAGTGTTTGAAGATTATTATAGGAAACTGTACACCCAAAGTCAGACTGTAGATCCTGTGAAAATTTATGCTCTACTCACGTCTTTAAAACTTCCCTTTGTTAGTGATATTTTTAATGCCAAGTTATCTGCAGATATAAATAAAAAGGAAAAAAAAATCTCCAGGCTCCAATGGATTTATATCCGAAGGGTATAAGACTTTCACAACACAATCTAATTTTATTAACAAGCTTTTAATTATGTTTTACAAGGAAGCCGCCCTCATGGCGAGAAGCTGTTATTTCTGTGATACCAAAAGAGAGGAAAAATAAACAAGATTGGACAGTTTATAGACCAATCTCTATGCTGAATATGGATAAGTTATTTGTCTTAGTTCTAGCAAAAGGGCTTGAATTGATCATGCCAGATCTAATTAACTGACCAAACTGATTTTATTCCAGGTAGACAAATGCAAGACAATATTAGACAGACTCTCCATATTATCAATCATATCCAAGAATGTAACTTACTGTCTGTTCTTTCATGCTGAGAAGGCTTTTGATTTAGTCAATTGGCTTTTTCTTAAGAGTGTTCTTACAAAAGTTTCATTTCCATGCAAAGTTTATTCAAGTAATTCACAAAAATATATATTCTTGACCATCTGCAAGAATTAAAATAAATATTTGATCTGTAAAGGAGCTTCAACGTTAGGGAGGGGTACTGGACAAGGATGCCCTCTGTACCTTCTCTTTGCATTGTTTATTGACCCCGGGGCAGTGGATTAGGCAAAATTCTAGAATAAAAGGGATTAATATTAAAAACGATTTGAGCACAAAGTAGTACTATTTACAGACGACAATTAAAATATTAAAAATTTTTGGATCCCTTTGAGGATTTAAATTGAATATTTTAAAAACAAGTATTGACTTAACTATAATCCACGAAAAGAAAAATAAAAAGGGATATTGTTTAAAATGAGATCTTAACTATATTAAATACTTAGGAATACATATCCCCAAAGATATAAAGGACTTAGAAATGCTTAATTATGCAAGATGGAATTTATTACTTTTTCTTTTAAACATGAGATCTAGAATTGATTCAATCAAGCAAAACATACTTTCCAAGATTACTTTATTTCAGTCTTTACCCATTGCCTTGCCCAAAGAAAATATATACAGAATGGTAAAAATTGATTTCCAGATTTATATGGCAGGGTAAGAGGACAAGGGTGAAATTTAAAACTCTGCAGTTGAGTAAAGAAACTCAACGAGTTTAGCGAAAAATACTTCTGTGCTGCACAGTTGAGACCAATAATCTGATGGTGCAACCCAGAGTAGATCAAGTCAAGTCACCTTCTATATTGCACTTGTCACAATATAGATAGTTTCAAAGCAGCTTTACAGTGATATGAACTTGAAGGAAGAGATTGTTTTGGCTGTACATCAGCTCTAGAAAAAAAAAAAGTTAATGATCAGCTAAAGACTTTTTAGTTGCCCTACTCCAGAGTACCAAGTAATATGGAAAGATATTAAGATTGGTTGGTTTGGGGAGATTCCTATACAAGCGACAATTGCAGATGAAAATCTAAAATCAAAAAGAAAAATCAATGGAATAGGGCAACTAAAAATTTGGTATGAGGTTATTGAGGAGTAAAATAATTTTGTGAAAGTATTGAAATGGAGTACATATGACAAATTGATTGAGTACATAACTCCTATTTAACGCGTGTGTGATGCGACTACCTCCCCCGCCGTGTAAATAGTTTCTGTTGAAACTGAGAATAATGTAAAGAGATTTTTTTTTTTTTTATTATGAACAACTTTTCAGAGTTTTATTACTCCTGATTAACGAATATTTTTGTAAGTTGGTGAAGCTGTAAAAGTAAATTGTCAAACAGATGTGAATTGTATCCCTTTGCAATGAAAACAATTTTTTTTTTTTTTTTTTTTTTTTTTTTTTTTTTTTTTTAAAGAAAACCTATGAATCGGTCTACCCAAAGATTCACAGCCCTAGTACAAACACTATCGAGGTTCCAGCAGTTTAAGTGCTTGGACCACTAAAATCCTCAAATAAGAGAACATTTTTCCTTCACCTCAGCCATGAGGACCTTCAGGGCACTCTTGGCCTCTAGGATGGTTGTGACAGAATCCCAGCGCTGTTTCATTCGCCCCTCATTATCTGCATCCAGAACCTTTTGCTGGAGGTCAGCTATTTGAGCGCTCCTGAAAGAGTTTAGAGAAAAGTATACATATACACACAGTGAATATAAAGAGTCTACATACCCCTGTTAAAACAGCTTTTTGAGTTTTGTGTAAAAAAAATAAAATAAAAAAAAAAGCAGATCTTTTTCCACTTTTATACACTATTGTTCAAAATAATAGCAGTACAATGTGACTAACCAGATTAATCAAGGTTTTTAGTATATTTTTTATTGTTACGTAGCAAACAAGTTACCAGTAGGTGCAGTAGATTCTCAGAAAACAAACAAGACCCAGCATTCATATGCACGCTCTTAAGGCTGTGCAATTGGGCAATTAGTTGAAAGGGGTGTGTTCAAAAAAATAGCAGTGTCTGCCTTTGACTATACAAACTCAAAACTATTTTGTACAAACGTTTTTGTTTCTAGGATTTAGCAAATCCTGTGAATCACTAAACTAATATTTAGTTGTATGACCACAGTTTTTTAAAACTGCTTCACATCTGTGTGGCATGGAGTCAACCAACTTGTGGCACCTCTCAGCTGTTATACCACTCCATGATTCTTTAACAACATTCCACAGTTCATTCACATTTCTTGGTTTTGCTTCAGAAACAGCATTTGATAAAATCACCCCACAAGTTCTCGATTGGATTAAGGTCCGGAGATTGGGTTAGCCACTCCATAACATTAATTTTGTTGGTTTAGAACCAAGACTTTGCTCGTTTACTAGTGTGTTTGGGGTCATTGTCTTGTTGAAACAACCATTTCAAGGGCATGTCCTCTTCAGCATAGGACAACATGACCTCTTCAAGTATTTTAACATATGCAAACTGATCCATGATCCCTGGTATGCGATAAATAGGCCCAACACCATAGTAGGAGAAACATGCCCATATCATGATGCTTGCACCACCATGCTTCACTGTGTACTGTGGCTTGAATTCAGAGTTTGGGGGTCGTCTCACAAACTGCCTGTGGCCGTTGGACCCAAAAAGAACAAATTTTACTCTCATCAGTCCACAAAATGTTCCTCCATTTATCTTTAGGCCAGTTGATGTGTTCTTTGGCAAATTCTTCTGCACATGCCTTTTTTTTTAACAGAGGGACTTAGCGGGGGATTCTTGAAAATAGATTAGCTTCACACAGACGTCTTCTAACTGTCACAGTACTTACAGGTAACTCCAGACTGTCTTTGATCATCCTGGAGGTGATCATTGGCTGAGCCTTTGCCATTCTAGTTATTCTTCGATCCATTTTGATGGTTGTCTTCCGTTTTCTTCCACGTTTCTCTGGTTTTGCTCTCCATTTTAAAAGGCATTGGAGATCATTTTAGCTGAACAGCCTATAAATTTTTGCACCTCTCTATAGGTTTTCCCCTCTCCAATCAACTTTTTAATCAAAGTACACTGTTCTTCTGAACAGTCTTGAACGACCCATTTTCCTCAGGCTTTCAAATGCATGTTTAGCAAGTGCTGGCTTTATCCTTAAATAGGGGCCACCTGATTCACACCTGTTTCTTCACAAAATTGATGACCTCAGTGATTGAATGCCACACTGCTATTTTTAACACACCCCTTTCAACTAATTCAACTAATTGCCCAATTGCACAGCCTTAAGAGGGTGCATATCATGAATGCTGGGTCTTGTTTGTTTTCTGAGAATCTACTGCACCTACTGGTGCCACGTAGCAAAAAATATACTAAAAACCTTGATTATTCTGGTTAGTCACATTGTACTGCTATTATTTTGAACAATACTGTATATTGAAACCAACAAAATGTGTGTAACAAACAAAATATAGAAACCTAAAATTACCTGATTGCATTAATTTTTATATAAAAAAGCTGCAATTGTACAGGGGTGTGTAGCCTTTAAAAGTAATACAGGTTTCAAACGATATGAAGGCGAAGACACTGAAAATTTTCAAATTGGGCTGAACTATCCATTTAAAAATAAGCCCTTTTCAGAGAACAATTTAAAAAGATACAAGGAAAATGACAGAGCCTGTATACAACTCATATCAACATCGTACTGGTTTTTCAGAAAGGGTGAGATTAGATGGCCTTTATTTTAACAGGAAAGATATCTAGCAATCATGTTGAATGTCAGAGTTCCCTAATAAGACACAGCTAATGTAAAACCGTGATAGGGCTCTAGATAGCTTAAATAGCGCTGTCGTGCAAACTAATGTGTATTTTTGAGGCTCTTAGCATGCTTAATTTAATGAAATAGTTAAGCTGAAAGATAAGATTTCAGAATTAGAGACAAGCATCCAAACTTAAATCAAGGAAAGAATGCAAGGGCTTTAGATACAGCTTTGGATGCAACTAGCTTAGCAAGCCCATACAAATGTTCAGTTTCCGTTTGCAGAGCCCCCACAGCAGGCTGACTGGGTGACTGAGTCTGCAGGACAAAATACAGCTCCTCTGTTCCGACTAAAACATCTAACTGGTTCTCCCCACTCAGTGACAGACCTACTGAGAAACCTTTTGAAAGTGCCCTTGTTATAGGAGATTCTGTTTTATGGTACATGAAAATAGAGACATCAGCCACAAGTCAAATGTTTACCAGGAGCCAGAGCACCTGATATCAAATCAAATTTAAAATTGCAGACTAAAGCCAAGTGCAAGTTCAGCAAAACTTATCCACACCAGCACAAATTATGTCTGTACTGTTATTTTTGGTGATCTCTAAATCGACAGTGTCACACACCTTCTTTAATATACAAACCCGAGTCCAAAAAAGTTGGGACATTGTACAAATTGTAAATAAAAACAATGCAATGAGGAAGTTTCAAATTTCAATATTTTATTCAGAATACAACATGGATGACATATCAAATGTTTAAACTGAGAAAATGTATAATTTTAAGGGAAAAATAAGTTGATTTTAAATTTCATGGCATCAACATGTCAAAAGTTGGGACAAGGCCATGTTTACCACTGTGTGGCATACCCTCTTCTTTTTAAAACAGTCTGCAAACATCTGGGGACTGAGGAGACAAGTTGCTCAAGTTTAGGAATAGGAATGTTGTCCCATTCTTGTCTAATACAGGCTTCTAGTTGCTGTCTTAGGTCTTTGTCGCATCTTTCTCTCTATAATGCGCCAAATGTTTTCTATGGGTGAAAGATCTGGATTGTAGGCTGGCCATTTCAGTACCCGGATCCTTCTACGCAGCCATGAGGTTGAAATTGATGCAGCATGTGGTCTGACTGTCATGTTGGAAAATGCAAGGTCTTCCCTGAAAGAGACGACGTCTGGATGGGAGCATATGTTGTTCTAGAACTTGGATATACCTTTCAACATTGATGGTGCCTTTCCAGATGTGTAAGCTGCCCATGCCACACGCACTCATGCAACCCCATACCATCAGAGATGCTGGCTTCTGAACTCAGCGCTGATAACTTGGGTTGTCCTTGTCCTCTTTAGTCCGGATGACAATTGTGTCCCAGTTTTCCAAAAAGAACTTCAAATTTTGATTCGTCTGACCACAGAACAGTTTTCAACTTTGCCACAGTCCATTTTAAATGAGCCTTGGCCCAGAGAAAATGCCTGCGCTTCTGGATCATATTTAGATATGGTTTCTTTTTTGACCTATAGAGTTTTAGCCGGCAACAGCGACGGCACGGTGGATTGTGTTCACCGACAATGTTTTCTGGAAGTATTCCTGAGCCCATGTTATGATTTCCATTACAGCAGCATTCCTGTATGTGATGCAGTGCCGTCTAAGGGCCCGAAGATCACAGGCATCCAGTATGGTTTTCCGGCCTTGACCCTTACGCACAGAGATTGTTCCAGATTCTCTGAATCTTTGGATGATATTATGCACTGTAGATGAGAACTTCAAACTCTTTGCCATTTTTCTCTGAGAAACTGATAAGATTTCTGATATTTCTATTTTCTTCTTTTTCGCCACAGCATTGGGGGAATTGGTGATCCTCTACCCATCTTGACTTCTGAGAGACACTGCCACTCTGAGAGGCTCTTTTTATACCCAATCATGTTGCCAATTGACCTAATAAGTTGCAAATTGGTCCTCCAGCTGTTCCTTATATGTACATTTAACTTTTCCGGCCTCTTATTGCTACCTGTCCCAACTTTTTTGGAATGTGTAGCTCTCATGAAATCCAAAATGAGCCAATATTTGGCATGACATTTCAAAATGTCTCACTTTCAACATTTTATATGTTATCCATATACTATTGTGAATAAAATATAAGTTTAATTAAAATATAAGTTAAATTATTGCATTCCTTTTTTATTCACAATTTGTACAGTGTCACAACTTTTTTGGAATCGGGTTAGTACTCAGGTCTGCTCTGGATGTCTAAGTGGTGTCTGCAGAATAACATAATAGATAATTGGACAAGTTTTTGGAGCAGACCTGATCTCTTGAAAAGAAATGGTCTTCATGCCCTCTGGTGTGGTGCCACTTTTCTTTCAAGAAATATGGCACAGTCTTAGAGTTGGTACTTGACTAGAACCAGGAAGTATGACCACATTACCTCGATACTTTGAACACTACATTGGCTCCCTATTAAACATTGTATACATTTTAAAATCTTGCTGATTAATTATAAAACTCTATTATAAAACGGCGTTGTCGTTTTGTCACCCTTTATTTTCCCCTCGTTTCCTATCCTGTGCCAGACTGAATTTCTGCATTGCTAAGTTACCTGGTTCAAGCCAGTGTTAAACTTAACCTTGATCTTGATGTAGCTTTAGTCTTAAGTCTTGCTTATACTTCTGCCTGAAAAAGAGTCAGTTACGTCTTGAGTTAACGTAATTAAATGATAAAACACGTGTAACAGTATGTTGGATACGTGCCGCTCTTAAAGTGACAGCAGCCTGTCTTTGTCCTCAGTGTTAATCTAACACGCATCCTTGTTGGGCTGACGTAGCACTCCCTCGTACCTGGCTGGAATAGTCTTGAGTGGCTCTTCCTCCTAACTGTGGCCTCACTATTCCTAATTTTGTTCTGAATTTATGTGCTATTGATATTCAACAAATCACTGTTTTTCCTGATTCCTCCTCTTTTACCACCCTGACAGAAGGAGCTAGATTAAATATTCTGAATGATATCAAATCCACAATCTGAGTTCTGATGTATCCGGGAATCATAATAATAATAATAATAATAAATTTTTTTAAAAAACCCACAGCATCTTCGTTCATTTGGTCAGAGCAGAACTGATCCCTCACGTGAGCCTGTTTTTTCTCCATTTTTGTCACCAGATTGAGTTTGGGTTCCTTGCCACAATCACCTTTAACTTGCTGAGTTGGGTACACTTAATCAGAAATATTATTGATTTGACTGCACGGACACTTGGATTAGAACTGAATGACGACATCAGTGCTTTCTGCAGAGCTGCATTTCTTAATAGCTGAATTTAATTTCATAATTGATTAACTTTACAGTTATTGAGCAGAAATGAATCAACACTGAACTGACTTCACCTAAATAAATGACACTGGTCTTTTTAGAGCTGATTTACTCTGCAGGACAGTAGAATAAAAACATGAAATATGGACCACTTTTAGGGAACTTTGATTTTTTTCTGACCTGAGCCCCATCTCTGTCTCCAGACTCTCCACTTGCTTGCTGATGGAGGCTTCCAGCTCACCTTGGCCTTCCAACTCGGAAATGGTCAGTGTACGACGCTGAGAAAAAAACAAAAAAACAAAACCCAATTCAAATGCATCAAACTTACACTGACATGACTAAGGCTTTCAATCTAGGTCAACACAAGGGTCAGTATAAATCAATTAAATGGGCTGTGCTAAAGTGAATTATATTATATTATATTATATTATATGTCAGGGATAACGTACATTCAGCCGGTTATCGCAGAATAAACCCAGACAGAGTGATCAAAAACCCGACGCGAAGCTGAGGGGTCTGGCGTCACTCTGATGGGGTTAATTCTGCGATAACCAGCTGGATGTACATTATCCCGCTTATTACAGAACTACTTGTCTCAAGTACAATTAGACAAAATATTGTCTTGAATTTAAAGGTGCCCTAGAATAAGTTGAAACAGTATTTTAAATTGTTCTCCGATATCTACATAGAGGGTATGTGGCTTATTTAAGGGCAAAAATGGTCCAGATACGGTTTTACAGGTCCATTTACAACCCTAGAAATTATCCCTAGAATGAAATGGTCTGTTTTTGCCTTATTTGGAAGGGTCATGAATAGTAATGTTGAGCTCTACTCTGACTGGCTTATTTCAGTAGGTCACACAAGTGCAGTTATTCAGCTAACACAAATCGCAAACAGCACAAGCGGCTCGTGAGTCCTGACAGAACACAGACCGACTGAATGACACAAAGCAGAAAATCTAAAATGGAGACTGCTGAAATGCAGCTTACTTGTTTATTGGTGTTTTCAGATCATCCGCACGCGCGTGCTCGAGAGAGAGAAAGCGTTGCCAGATTGCACGTTGAAGTAAAACACCGGATGGAACGTGTTCTTTTAACAGAAAAGCTCTGATTAGGAGATTTAAATTACTGAAATCTGGCAACCACAAGCACGAACGCTCGAACGCCCCCAGACAAATAAAATATTATTAGAGTTATATTTAAAAAGTCCTGACTAATCCTGGTTTGTGTAAGAAAAATATCCATATTTAAAACTTTATAAAGTAAAGTTCCGGCCGATCGCCTTCCATTGTCTTCCAGTCTGTCTTCCATTATAACCCGTGGTGGTTAAGTGTTTTTCAGTCACAAGATGGCGCAAGACAGTTAACGACAGCGGAGTGACACGTTAAGCATATAAGTAGTACCGGTCAAGATAACTCATAGTACCAGGATGAGCAGCGTGTTCTTCACTTTGGCGGTTGTTATCTGGGAACAATATACCGCTGGAATGTGATGTATGAATTTTAATTCTCACACTTAGGTTTTCAATACATCACAAATTATGAGAAAATATTAAAATGATACACAAGTAATAAACATTTTCAAACATCAAAAAATAAATTTAAAAAGAAAAATGTAAAACGTACTCCATACAAATCAAGCCATTTAATCCAAGCAGGACTGTCTCTTTCAATGCACTGGACCCACTGCGAAGTTTACCCATATTATAAAGCAATGCCATGTCTGGTGCATATTAGAAAAATCAAAAAGGCAAAAGCTCTAGAAGTGAGAAGTCATAAACAGCACTGCGAGATCCGGTGAGAAGCAGTTCGTTACAAACCTCAATTGTTTAAAATAGTTTTTTCCGGCTGGAAAAGAGAACAATGCCATGAACAAACCAGTTACAAAGGGTTTCGATCTGCAAATCACCACAATTAACCATGGATCAACTGTAGTACTAACACTTACTATAACACCATGTTATTTTTGCAGAATACTGGTGCGTTACTGTTATTAATAATAAACATATGCATCTAACTCAAGCTCAGTGCTTAACTTTTAAATGTGCATTTCCAAGAGACAAAATGCCATATTACCCCCACCTTCTCACACAAGAATTAATGAGGTTCATCACAAAGCATTTCTTTACAGAAGACTTGGATTAAACCACTCAATTCATTTGACCCAAGATTCATACTTCATTTTTGTTCCGAAGATGAACAAAAGTCTTATGGGTTTTGTTTTATGGGTCTGCCTTACAAGCATTGTTACAAAGCCCTGACACGAATGTAGTAAGCAGTATGTTAGTATTCCATGCTGAACATAGTGTGTGCAAATCTCACCCGGACTTTGGCTACAGGTCTCTCTCCTGCCTCCATCTGCTGGCGAAGCTGAGCAATCTCCTCTGCCAGCATCTTCCTATCCTCCAGCAGGTCCTGTAGATGCCTGCGGGCCTCCTCCGTGCTCACAAGCACTTCTACCTCGTTCAGCAACCAATTCTTAAAGCAAAATGACAACAATTACAACATTCCCAACATTCAGATGCCAATGCATTCTAGGGATGGAACAGTTACTGGTTTGATGATAAACCACTATAAAAGCTCCCAACGGTTATAATTAATGTGCAATTAAAACCATATGAGATTATCGCGATTTGAAACTCACAGTAAATACTGTTTGGCATTAAGCAAAGTTAGCAACAGTCTGGATTTAAATTTTAGTTTTAACCAGTAGATGGAAAATAAGATAATATGCATTCTAAAAATCTCAACACTTCAGATAATAAAGTAGCCTATGTAGAATTGTTTATGGAGCAGATGAAACGCCTGTAATTTATCATTTTAATAATTATTTTCATAAAAATAAATTCAAGGCTGCAAATGTGAGGTTTATCACTGTGAATTTGTTTTTGTTTTTGGTCAAAACTTTAACATTTAGTTCATGTTAGTAGATAACATTCTATGCTGTAAGTCACCCAACCAGTATTTTTTGTTAGTTTAAAATCCAGCCATCACCTTCAATGTTATTTTGTGCAAACAAAAAGCGCATGGTGCTGCTAATTTGATTTGTTGGTTTGAGACATGAAACTTGGTGAAATGATTTTATTTCTTTTGCATATATAATTTCTTTTAACATTTCCAACACATTAACAATACTGTGATAATGTAAACAATTTGGTCACTATAAGAACGATATGGAATTATCTCTAATGAATTCCCAGAGGTAAATGAAAATATTTCTGTTGTTTTTTTTTTCTCCCCAAGTTGACAACATAAAAAGTTCTCTCAAAGTGCCAAAAAGTTTTTCCTCTGGTAATCTGCCTACTAGAAATATTTTTGTGAGCAAGGTCAGATGTTTTTGTTTTTGGCAATTCATTTAATTCTACCCCACCTTAAAATAACATTAAAACTGAGGATGTATTTCTAGCAGGTAAAATGCCGTAAATGCATGACATCCAATCAACTTAACTCATCTTTCACGGTCAAAACTGACTGCATGCAATATCATATGCTTGTGTGACAGAGTGTGCAGTCTTAGCAAGTTACGCTACATTACTGCCGTACTCGACGATGTACCTTTGTAAAAGTGGGGATTTAGTATTTACTAGCATGAAGAACAAATAGACACAGACTGTGCATAGAGATTGATTTAAGACTCAAGCTCTCATTGATAAAACATTCCCTGAGTTTGTTTTTAATTTTGATCATACGCAGAAAGATGTTAAATGCCTCAGGGGGTACGACACTAAAAAGGTGAAGTCATATCCGTGAAAAAAATCAGTTTGTCATCAGTTGTTAGATATCTTTGTTGTAGTATCCTTTCAACGTTTATAGGGATTTCCCATGACTGTTCAATTAAGTGAATCAATGCCATTGATCACAATGTGAAACATCAGCTTTAGAGTTACCCAGATTGACACCTAAATTGCTTGCTGATTGAGCCTCGTAAAGTGGCACACAGTGACAGTCAACAGAGAGCTTACACATCCCTTATATAAAGCTTGAATGATCAGGATTGGTATTGGCCTGTAGTCGCATTGGCTGCAAAAGTCCTGAACGGAGCATCCCTAGTAAGTGATGTTAATTTAAAAAAGAATGTACATTTAATCTGTAATATTGACCAATAACCAGTATGGCATCAATACATCATAAGCTGGTAGACCATTTAAAAATAAAAACAAACTGCACTTGAATCAATTAGCCAAGTTCCAAAAATAAATGACAAATAAGCTGGACGTTAGGCTTGTTGCAATAGTCTGTGTTACTGGTGTTACACGGTGCTCAGATGCACACTGATTACATTACTTGCCCACCGCAGCTACCGCCTCAACAGCTTAGATTTATTTATATTAATAAAATAATTTAGTTCAGTTAGAGAACAGACACTACAATTAAAAACTGAACATGTCTGCTTAATACAGCGTGAGCGGAACAAGTCTTGCAACACAGCAGCAGGAGTCAGATCTCAATCATATGACGAGAGGGAGACGAGCTGACTGACAAGATGGAAGATTGCGTTTCAAAATGAAATGTAAAAGCAGGCTATTTTACAATATTTTTGCAATTGGAAGCAACACTTCTAATTTACACACACATCTTCATGGTGTATGCTGTACTTTATCGGTTTATTAATAAAGCCATCTTATTAGTTTTATTAATAAACGTTCTGTTTAATGTAAGCAAGTTTTGTCATTGTACGGTTTGTTGTGTTTTTCCATTAAGAATAATAATGAATCCACCATTCATGTAACTTTTCTCTGGTAATCTGCCTATTAGAAATATTTTGGTGAGCAAGGTCAGATGTTTCTGCTAATTCAAAATTGAAGATGGCTGGACAGGCATTCATAATGGAGCGGAGCGAGAATTTTCAATTAACCAGTGGGAAAATTTCCCTTCTGGACATCAAACCAAGTTAAGCACCTTGACTCTGCTGGCGACACCTTCCGCTCCACGGTTCTGAACGTCTTTACGCTTCTCTGCAACTTCACTTCTCTTCTGAAGTGCATCTTTCAGACGTTTGTTAGCAGCAGCAGCCTGTGGACGAACCATAGAAAAAAAAAATTATAATAAATTAACCATACTGTATAGGGGAACACTATCCTACATCTGAGCAGAGAGGTGTTAGACATCAAAACAGCAAGTGCAAATTTGTTCAGAATTGTTTGCTTTTGGAGAAACAGCTCACCTCTTCTGTCTTGCGACGGAGAACACTGGCCTGTTTCTGGAAGTCCCTCTCCAGTTTTAACATCTCATATTGCCGTTTACGATCCTGAATTGTGTACAACAACAAACATTTAATTTCCTACAAAACCTTATTAATACATAAATATGAAAAATTGAAAGGGTCATAAACAAAACCAAATGATAAAATCCATTCCAAAAACAATTTGTGACTGAAACACACGACCAGAGTAAAAATTTAAGACTGACACTCACTTTCTCTTTGAGCTGCAGTACTTCTTTATCTTTCTTCTGTTTCCACAAACGAAATTTCTCAGAGTCTTCCTTCATCTGTCTCATGAGCTGCACCCGCTGGGACTTCATAGCCTGCACAGATCAACCAGCACTTTTCATTGACCATTTGTTTAAAGAAAAACTTTCAAACCTTATTTTAAACCATTTTCATTGAATAATGCATGAAATGATCCAGTTTAAATAATTATGCGAGTAGTGGCAATAAGAAAAGTCTATGTAATTATTTTAATGAAACCATTGTTTATAGCTTGAAGGCACAATGCCTTAAATAGTGACCATTTGACTTTGTCTCCGCTATATATATTTTTTTTATTTAAAAAAATAAATAAAAATAAATCTAACAAAGCAAAATCTTCCACTGTTTGCGTCACCCCAGTTGTCTGTGCACTGTCCAGACAGGCTAATAAGTCTGTCCATTAGTGGTGGCGTATTTTTCAGCAAATGACATCACTACCTGGATGCAAGTAACGTCCCATTCCAAATCAGCAAATTAAACATAAGGCTTTGTAAACACAAACCTGAATCTCTTGGTTGAGTTTAGTTACGTTGCGCACAGATGACTCTTTCAGTTTAAGCAGCTTGGATTGATCTTGCAGTTTCTTCTTTAACTCTGTGATTTGTCCTTCCAGCTCCTGAAGTCTCTTTCTGCGTTGTTCGCTCAGTCTAGAGTGAAACAATACAAGAAAATAATTAACTAATCATTGTCATTGTGTTGCAGCATTAGAACTGTCCGTTAAAGTTTGGAAAGAAACTGGCATAGATGGAGTTACTTGGCCTGATTGGTGTCTTTCTTAGCAGACTGCAGAGCATGGATGAGATCTTCCTTCTCTTTCTGCAGAGAGCCAACCGCAGCCTGCAGACTTTTAACATTCTCCTGGAGAGGTGAAACAAACATTAACACGACTTTCATAATGTTCACCAATATCATTTTTATGATTTGGTTTCCAGGCATACCTGATATTCTGTTTGCATGGGCTCCAAATGACTATCATTCTGACACATCTTCTTGACAAAAGCCTCTTTCAGTGCCAAAACTTTGTTGAGCTCAATCAGTTCTTTTGACATCTGAGCCTGCCGCAGTGCATGCTGGGCTGTGTAGGCTTCAGGAGAGCCTTTGGCTTGGGGATCAGTACTGATGTCCTAAATTGAAATATGAGCAAAAAACAAAAAGAGTAAAAAAATAATTAGGATTTAACATAAAAATGACTACATATCAGTTAGGCATATAAGAAAAGGATGTAGCATATGGTAAACTACACCAACTACACCCATAGAGAGATCTAAATTAAGTGAGATTTTGCTTAAAACAAGCAAAATTATCTGCCAATGGGAGAGGAAAAATAATCTTATTTCTGTCTGGGACAAAAACAAGGAACAAGATTTCAATTAGAAACAATATTATTTTTCTTACCCCATTGGCAGATAACAAAACAAGAAAAAATATCTTATGTCATTTTACTTCTCTAGTAAAATGCATATTGATTTAAGAACTTTTAGATATTTAGACTGGAAACAAGACAAAAATACTAAGAAGAGCATTTTTGGCAATGTACTATTTTTAATGTTTTTGAAAGAAGTCTCATGCATAAAAAAAAAAAAAAATAATAATAATAATAATATAACAACAACACAATTCAGTATTCAGTAAATACAAGTAACTGAATAATTGGTAATGGTCAACGTTATAAGTAAAATATTTGGATTTAAAACAACATAATGCAATGCAATTATGATTTCAAAGCGTATATGGTGAATTCAGGTTGATTGGGACACTTTTTTCCCAGTTATTTCAGTGGTAAACCTTTTCTGAATCATTTGATTTTGTAAACTAGCCGATACACACAATACTCAAATATCATTTGGAGTTTCCATTCATTTATGAGACGCGCATGCAATGCATGATCACGCCAGCGCTACGGCTATTGTCTGTTATATTTGATTCTTATTAAATGAGAAGCAAATATATTAAAAACATTGATTAGAATTAAGATACAATTTATACAAAATGAAATTCACTTTAAATAAATGCTTTCTACAAAACAAAACTTAATGAAGTGGTCAAAATCATTTCTGTACTATATTTATAGCATCTGCGCAGATGTGCTAATAAAAGCTTTATTTATGTTACACTTACAATAGCCTAAACGCTTCGTAATCTGGCCAAAACAAGCCAAATAAATCTTGTCTAAAAAGTCTTGCATCTATGACATTTTATGTAGCAGGAGGATTCATATTTAAATGGTGTTTTGCATTTAATATTTACAGACGCTAACAGAATAAACTTGCCTCACAATCCTCGTCTGGATCTGGTGCTCTTAGAAATAAACAGCTTTTTCTGAGGTAAAATATTCCAGGATTATTCCTCTCCGCATCTCAAACCGATGTAAAGTGCTGATGTGAAGTGCTGATGTGGGCGTCGGCTCTACTCTCATGGATCGCGTCACATTTGAATCTCAAAAGAACGCACGCTCCGTGGGCGTGGTGCATTAGCGGGTAATGAGACAATGAGACGCTCGCTTTTCAAACAGATTACATAAACAGAATTTTTTTTTTCTATTTGATTTACATTATTTAAAACCTGACATTTCAACATTTCTTTAGACATATGTCTCATGTTTGAGAGACAAATATTTATTAAGTTATAGGTCCTTTTCTGAAGAGAATCTGAATGAACGTCTTTGACAAAGAGGCTGCAGATCGCACATCATGTTTGTTTTCTTTATTTTGCAAGAAGCACAACAAGTTGTTTTTATTGTGACTGTACACAAAACATAATAGAAGCTTAACAGATTATAATGATGTATAACACTTGCCTGAATGACAGAGTTATTTGAGTGTCTTTGGCACTGATAAGAAAAAAAAGTGAGTCTATCGCGCAGATGTGAGCCGACTCCAGAGGGTTAAGCCATGAATAAGTCACGGCTGAAGTGGTTACAGGCACTCAGCTTCACGTTGTGCCTAACACCACCCTTCAGCCGATGCTTATTCACAATACAGCACAGCCTGTTTTGCTTACTTAACAGATACAGCTTTGGATCTTAAAAATATCTTAAATGTTGAGATTAACATCAAAACTAATAAATCCTGTAGTATTGTTCATTCATTGTTAGTTCATGTTAACTAATGCTAAAAAAAAAAAAAAGAAACCTTATAGTAAAGTGTTACCAATTTTTTTATACAAGTGTTGGGACATGGCTTTTAATGGTGAGCCTTTCATTTTTGTAATCAGGATCTCAAAGTATATAAAGATTTGAATTTAGATTTATCAGGCAATATATCTTTACCGGCTTTCAAATATAAAGAATAATTGGTTATAAGTATCCGGCAAAATTTTCATATCGGTGCATCCCTAATTTATTTAGCTGCGCGTTTAACTGTGCATTGCCAAACAATGAAAGTGAATGGGATAGTGAATGTCAAAGAACATGGTGGCCATATTTAAAATCTTTAATCATTACACAAGTATGGTGTTTTATCATCGTTAAAGCTCAACCACATTCACTTTCATTACGCAGAAAAAGGCAGGCTGCATTTTGTAAAAGCGCTTTTGAGATCCACAGATGAAAAAATATAGGTCAATCGTACAGATTTAGAATGCCAAAAAAGTACTTGAATAAATATTTGGGGGTTAACTACTCCTTTAATAGAATGAGAGGAAAATATATTTGTATACAAATTTTAGCACTTAATTGTGGTTCTCAACTCACTAACGAAAAACTCAAAACTGATGATGGAAAAAGGGCGCTTTTTCTGCATCCGTTTTGAAAGCCTTGTTACATACGCAAGTATACCTATGTCATAACCAAAGCAACCCATGCAGGTTGGTTAAGTCTGGACACCGATCTTATCTGATCACTTGCAATTAATAGTACACAGAGACTTCCCTGAGGAAAAAAAAAAAGATTTGCCTGCAGTCTGACCACGGCCAAAATGTGCCGAGTGGTAGGTCCCACCATTGAGATCCACAGACTTAAAAATACATACCACTAGTGGGCCAGTATCAGAAACGCCAGGACTGGAACACTCAGTGTGTACCTCCATAGATGAAACTCCACCTGAAGTCATGGCATCAATGGTGGCAGCAATCCCCACACTCTCGCTCTGTTGGACCAGGTAATTTGGTTTTATTGCACAATTTCAAATCACTGTAAACTAATGATAATGAAAACATCCTTCCAACAATCATAACACATTCAGCAATCAACAGGTAAAATCTTTATGGTTTTTGGTGTCATAAATGTTTAAATTAAACTATTTAATCTAACTTAAGGTGCTTAAGTTAGCACTTCTGTGACACAAAGCAGACAAAGAGATAGACCTCATCCTCACATGCAACTGTACCACTGACAGCCATCTTGTTACTCAACATCCTTCTGAGCACTTCTCCATTCACCTTTTGCTACAAGCTCTGCTTTCTGTCCGTCCTAAACACTTTTCCTCTAGCCTCTGCTAACATTTTCTACCAGCATCGGTCTTGCCTTACAGGCAGATCTGTCCAGGTTTCATGGAGAAGAGGGGTATCAGAGTCACATCAGCTAATCACTGGGGTGCTTCAAGGTTCAGTGCTTGCTCCCCTTTTCTCCATTTTTAACAACTTCAGTGGGAATGAACATGGCTTCTACAACTCTATGTATATGACACGCAGCTTGTGTGTCATTTCAACCTGATGATCACACTGTCTTAACTTATCTCTGCCTGCATTTTAGCCATTTCTGTCTGGATGGAGCATCATCTACAGCTTAATCTTGCAAAGATTTTACTCATTTCACTGATAATTATTAGGGGTGTAACGCTTCGGTTTGTATTACAGTTTTAATACGGTCAAAATTGCTGATAAATCATATAAACAGTCCCTAATATTAGGATTTAATGGTTTATCACTTTTTACCAATAGTTGGTAGTTACGAAATTGATGTAGCACTGTCAGAGTGAGGTGACAATGACATACAAAGTTTGGTGTCAATATGTTAAAGTATTGCAACGATGTAGGCCTTTTGGCATCTTGCCTTAAATATGTTGCTGCATGTAGACCAGAAATTTATTATTTTAATATTATTTATATTCATAATTGGATGTATAATGTATTTGTGAAGTTTAAGTGCATGAGTTGAAGTCTGCATGAACATGTTAGTGTCATATGGCAGACACAGGGAGAAGAGATAATTTTAGCCATACAAAGAATGCGTGTACATGCAGGAATGTGCATACATGCATCACTGATGCATACATAGCTAATATTTTCAGCTGATCTATTTGTTCTGTGATATATCTCAACTGATGTAAGACATTCTATTTTCAACAAACCAACATGTTTTGCTACCTTGTAAGGAATTGCAAATCCGTTAGTCAGTGGTATATAATGCTCAACAAGTGATGTACTGCCTCAGAGAAACATACAGCTGGCACAAAGACAACAGGTTTCTCTCCTATGCCTGATACATATGACAATAAAGAGTTTTTGGCAAGGCAATTGGTATCTGGTCCTGTGATTCTACTATAGAGGGGACAAAGCTTAATTTCAGATCAACACTGCATTATACAAAAACGGTTTTGTCTATCGACAAAATCCATTACTTTTTATCATCAGCACGGTCTGGAGATGATATGATTCAATTTTGGTGAAATTTGTACAAACGGTCTAGAACGAGTTTGAAAAAGTAGGTTTTAAACCAATAAGATGGATGACGAAGTTTAACCAAATATGGCAAAATTGGTATTCATGTTCTCAGCATGAGCCAAGGAATGTATTATGAATGTTTCATTATAATAGGCTAATTTAGTCGAACGTTATTAGCATATTTGTACACTTCATTATAAGTATGGACCACATGGTGGCGCTGTGTCAAAACCTTTTGAGTACCTTAAAAGGCATGGTGCTGATGACACACCAATGCATTTGTAAGGAATAGCATTGTATAGCATTTTATATCATAATACTGCATTGTAGTCAATGGGAATTTCATGTTTTGTTCTATTATAGCGTCACCAAGAGGCACAATCCCACCATCTTTTTTATGTGTCCTCGGAGTGAGTCCATACATGTGCGTGTCAATTTTGGTGAAAATCTCTCATTTCGTTTTGGAGTTATAAACATTTATATGAAAACATTTTTTTTTTTTAAATGACTGACACCTGACTTTGATTGGATTTAACTACCCCTTACTATCAATATTTTGACATTTGGGCATAAGCATATAGCTGTCGACCGGTTTCCGAACTTCTGACGCTTCTCGATCGGACTAGTGGTTTCGAAGATATCAGCTAATGTTTTTTAAAGCACTAAATTACAACGTTGCACAAACGTTGGACTCAGCAACAATTCAGGAGACTAAGGAGATGACTCTCGCGAAAAAAAAAAAAAAAAAAAAAAAAAAAAAAAAAAAAAAAAAAAAAAGGTCAACCACACCCAAAGTTATAAGCATTTGAAGAAAAAAAAATTCTCCACTAGGTGCCGCTGTCTCGAAACGTCTAAGGCTCCTTCAGGGCAATTTAAAATAGCCGACAGGCAAAAATGTCAGATATAGTAAAGTTGGATATCAGTCGACTCAGCATGACGTCCCGAATCTAACGGGACCACTTATGATTTTTGGACAAACATTTCAGAAGTTATAAGCAAAAATAGCCATTTTGTATCTCCGGACCAGTAGGTGGCGGTGCGCCGAAACGCTGCAGTTTGCCTCAGATCATGCTTGGGTTGACATGTACCAAGTTTGGAGGGAATACGATAAAGCGTTGCGGAGATACAGCCTTATGTCTATTTTTGCAAGTGCTACGTAAAATTTGTTTGTGCGTTTTTCCGAAAACGGTTTGACTGCAATCACACCACCGCCGGCGAGCGTCAGGCCACCCTGCCAACGACGCTGTAGAAAGATTTGTGGACGCGCTGGCGCTATGACATAGATCGAATGCTTGGTCTTTTTTTAAAACCATTTCAAGGGGCTGCAAAACTAACAAGCATGTTGATTGGCAGACTGATCACAAGTAGGGTATAAGTTAACCTCATGATATCGTTTAAATGTCAAAGAAAGAATGAAGAATTGCATTCCCACTGAAAGAATTGCATTCCCACTGAAAAACAAGCGTTCCAGCGCCTATAAAATAGTGTTGCGCGCCTTCTTAAATTACACATTACTATGAATAAATCACATCGTAAATGATAGGGAAACCAATGATCAACTTCTCCATTTTGCTTGGGAACATATTGTGGTCGGAACCAAAGTTTACAGGACTGCGTTCTCTGGATTTCTCTCAAGCGGAGCACTTCTACATTCCAATTGGCTGCCGCCGAACCGCATCATAGCTCATTATCATAAAGTTGACCTGATTTCAACTCCCTTCGACATGCAGCTCTCGCCGGAGCGCGCAGCCGGCTCCCATTGAAAACAAATGACTTTGGCCACCTTGACGCACTCGCCACCGGCGGTGTGAATGCACCATGAGAAATCGTCTTGAATTCCATACATTTTTGTCGGCATGATCTGAAGATGATCTTGTCGGAGAAACAGCCTAGGAGGAAAATTCTAAATGGCGGGAAAATTCATGATGGAAAAATGACATCATAGGAATCGAATCCGCTTGAGCCAAGGAATCAGAGGAAAAAATATTTTGTTTCTAGCCCTTAGGGTTCAAAAGTTATTAGCATAAACAAGAGTGCAACTTTGGACAGGTGGTAGCGCTTGAGGGATTGAGTTAGAGACTCCAAATGGTGAATGTGTGGACTGTCCTCTATCAGTGTGCCAAATTTCATAACTTTCCCGCAAGCGGTTTTATGGGCTGCCATAGACTCCCAGAGCGGAAGAACAATAATAATGGGAACGCCAATGATTTTAATAGGTGCTTACGCACCTTAGGTGCTTGGCCCCTAATAAGAACAAATAATCTACGAGCAACAGCGTGAATAAACAATAGAGCAAAGATACTAATAAAATAAACAGTGCTTTTCAGGTTTGTCAGTTAAGTTTAACATTAGTTTTCAGGTACAGAAATTGAATAAAGTAATCAAAATGTAAAAACATTGAATAGCTTTTATAACTTTAAGGATTAATCTTTAATTTAAACAGTCAAATATGCAATCAAGAGCAGTGAGTGATTTCCTTGTCTTTTGTTATTTGAATAACATGAAAAACACAGCATTAGTATTAGGCTGCTGTCACAAATTTTAAAACCGTACACGATATGTCCTTCGCGACTGTATAAATTCACTTAAGGCATAACAGACAGCATGTTGACAAATTTGCGTGTGAATTTGTCTACTCAAGTGCAAGGCTTGAAAGAACTCAATATTTGCACGCTGTCTGAGACGTGCGCAAGCTTCGGATGAGTGTACACAAAAATCTCAGTTTTCATTTGAGTCTTCTGGCTTTTGAATGTTTAAATTAGCAAGACCGAGTTCAGTTTAAACAAAGATAGCAGCATTTGTTGTTTAGGTCTCACCTCACGTAAATGACTGGTCATGGTCGAGTATATAGCACTTGCAGTGAACAATTTACAAAGAGTGACTGTTTTGTCCACTTTTTTTATTATGGCTGCTGTAATGTATTATTGGGGAGCCAGCATGTGCATCCATCAACAGAAACATGCATTAGCGGAAGTGTCTGTTGTACACATTTTCTACAAACCATATTAAAGATGCATAGTCAGATTTGAGATGAACCGCAGTGCAAGTGCGTGTGTAACAGTGGGTGGAGAGTGGTACGGTTAGATTTTTTTTTACCCCTAATAACTATAAAGATAAATGTAATGATAACTGTAGTGTCCAAGCCAACACACAATATCACTTTATGCCAAGTGCACGCTGCAGTTATGTCTTCTAGCTCTTTAAAGTTGCTCTGTGCAGTTATTACAGTTGTGGTGTGGACTCTATTCTTTAATACATTGATATTCATCCTTGGTGTGGGCGGTCTTTTAGTCCCTGCAGATGATCCAGAACACAGCAGCATGTCTGGTCTTAACCTAAGAGAATCCATGTCACACCACTCCTGATCTCACTCCACTAGCTCCCAGTTGTGGCCAGAATCAAATTTTAATGCTAGCTTTCAGATCTACCACTGGAACAGTGCCTCTCTACCTCAATTCTCTCTGACTAGTTTACACTCCTTCCCGAACCACAGAGACAATCACATCTTTTAAGAAGCAGCTGTAGACACACCTCTCTTACAAGCACTTAACCAAATTCATTTCCACACACAAACACACTAAATATATTCTTTGCATTTCTTTAACTTGCTTCCTAATACAGTTGTAAAATAAACCTGGTATTGTATACTTAGATCTGGCAACCCGCTGCAGAGAAACAAAGTGAGACATTTCCAACGAAAATTTGGAAATACTACTTTCCACTAAAACGGTCAATCTCAGGTCTTTACCTGCAGTTCTAGGATGAGCTGTTGAAGGTTCTGGATCACCTCCATATTCTCCTTCAGTTCCTGGTCTTCCAGAGTCTCAACCACTTTCTTTAGGTCCACCTTACACCTGGAATGAGAGAATTTTTCATTGAGATTTATTCAAATTACTGAAATTCTTGAACTTCATGGGTTCACAGATCGGCAGGACATTAATATACTTACGCTGAGTGCTGCCTCAACTCCTCTAATTTGCTTTGCAGTTTCTCATTTGTCTGCTCTGTCTAAAAGAACAATCAAATTAAATGCACAAAGATTTGAAGACGAATGGTTAACAGTACAGCAAAGGAATAAGAAAAGTGTCTATACTGCTAAATGACAATCACATCTGGAACAACATGCCAGTGGTGGGTGAACTGAGAAAATGTGCTAGCCATAAATGTTTTGCAGGTCATTAATCTATTTAGTTGTTTTCCCTGTTTTTATTTTACGAGTAAACTGTGCAAGACATTTGTCATTCTCAGCATAAAACATTAAGTTATTCTGTTAAAAAGCAACCTGTCAGTAAGACTAGTATTCTCTGAACTATACATCTAAAGACTACAAAAACAAGTTTCACCATGATGATCCTTTCAAACATAAGAGCAGTTTGTCCCACAGCTTCACTCAGCTCTCGGCTCAGCTTGCTGTTTTCATCTTGCAGACAGCGATTCTGCTCCAGGATCTTTGACACATTCTCTGCCGGCTCAGACCTACAAATCAAAACATCTTTAGATTGAGATGGGGGATGATTTAGATTGCTTTCAAAGTCTCATGAAAAACAAAAGCTTTCTTTAAATTGCAAATTATACAAAGCAAGAGCTTTTTTATATAGATCACTGAAGCGGTCGGTCAGTTCAGTATGATACTATAGAAGAACAAGGGTACATTTAACAAGAGTAGAATATTACATATCTTCCCTACAAAAATTAGGTGGTTGTTAAAAGGTCATCTTGTCTGCATTTCAACTCAAGCTCAGTGCTTTACTGTCAAAAGTCCATTTCCAAGAAATAAACATGTAGTTTGTAACTGCACTTATTAAAATGTAAAACAAGATACCTATAGTATAAATGGTGGAAAAATTATAGATGGAACATGATTTATTTTCTTTAATATAATTATATATTACTGTATTGTTCGAATATAAGACTGTTTTTTTACTAGTAAATGCATCTGAAAAAAATAGAGTGGTCTTACATTTGCTAAACTTTTATATATCAATAATACACCCGTGACAATAAGTGGTGCCAAATACGTTAATGGTGAGTAAAACGAGTGTTCCACCCAGGACTGATGAACAAGTCAGACGTGTCAAAAAACTCAAGCAGCCAAGAAATACAGTGTGTCAGAGTGTAATGTTTGTAGATGGCGAGCTCAAATTAAAAATGTTAACTGTCAAAGAAAAGCTTATCGCAGTGCTAAAAGCGGCCGCTTTGAAGAAACTGACAGGCAAGTGTATCAGTATGTTGCCGAAAAGAAATGACTGCGCTGCCCATAACCAGAGCCGTCATCCAGCTGAAGGATGAAAAAAAAAACGTATGTCTGTATTTGAGTTAAAACGATTTCTACATTTTTCTATTTGACGACAACAAATCCGTATTTATTTTAAAAAGTGTCATTTCACATCCTGACCAATGATCTCCTACAAGCAATGTTTTGAAGGCTATAATGAACAAAAATAGTGAATATAAAATGTAGGCTATGCAATATATTAAATACAAAAGGGGGTTTCAATTACATTATTCTAACATTGTAAAATTACAATCTAAAAACAAAAATAATGATTGTTTTTAAATTCACTAAAACTAAAAAAATTAAGATAAAAACAAAAGCACAGACTAATTATATTAGCCTACATTTGATTACCCCATTATAAATGGTCACTTTCATAAAAAATTGTAGGTTTAAAATTACACTTATGGCACATTTATTGTCCAACAACAAATATTTTAGCAATATGTACATTTTATTCAGAATTATTGCGCTCCTATTCTATTGCGATCTGTCTGTTTGGCGAGCATGTGCGACTGCGCATTCATAGGAGATTTCACTGGATTTTAGCGGATATTCACTTGCACTTGGCTCGTCCTCTCCGACAGCAAACTGGACATATTTGCATGACTTTCTAACATTTACAGATGGAGAATATACCATTGAAATGTAAGTTGTGCACCAAGGAAAGCACCACATCTCAGACGCATTAAACAGCACAAGTAATGTTATTTATCGGTCAGTCAGCTCAACTGACAGGGCAAGCTGCTTAACTATATACGTTAACTGTGGTGACATGCCAGCATCTGTCACTGTCCATTTAAAAAAAAGATGTGAAATCAGTATACTGATATCTACTGAATGAGAACTTCAGGATATTTTATGGTAGCTATGCCATTAAGTGTTTATTTCTGAATGTGATTGTTAGTACATTTTAGTATTTACCATACATTAATTTTTTTACAAATTTAAATATGAAAAATAGGCAATATTCAAATAAAAGTATTTCTTTAAAAGAAAAGATATGGTCTTCAACAAGCCTTTTTCTGAACAATACAGTAATATTGTCTATAATTCAGATGGTATGTTTACAGAAAGCAAGAATTTTGACACAAAGTCAGACACGTGACAGTCTGCGACACATTTTGACACGTGCACCTGTGTAACGTAATTGAAGACCCTTAAATAAATTCTCCAACAAGACTGTTAAATGAAGAAGTCAGTAACACTTAACAATAAGGTCCCATTATGTATCAATAGTTAATGCATTCACTAACATTAACAATGAGCAATACATGTTACAGTATTTATAACTTAGTTATTTAATATAAAAATGCAACTGTTCAATGTTAAATGTTAGCTCAGGTCCATTAAATAATAATATTAACACATACAACTTTTGATTTTAATATTGTTTAGTAAATGTGGAAAACAACATTAAAGTGCCCTTTGAAAATTACCTTTCATGTAGAAAATTACCCCTCCTGCAGAGATTTTAAATCTGAAAGGGCACCGTATATTAAGTTATTGTCCTTTAAAGTAAGAGTCAACCGAGTCAAACTATTTTCCCCATATTTTTAAACAAATCGCAAGCCGTTTCATTGTGACGTCAAGGCGAAACATTAGCATATTGCTCGTCCACTTATTGCGCACGCATTGCGTTTTATATTGTGCAAGTATCTGGCTAAGCGGCTAACTCACGTTATTACGGTCTTACTGAAATACTACTGCAAATCAGCTGTGGGCTGCAGTATTACCTAAAACTGTGTCCATTAAATGCAGATTGTCTGTCATTCTTACTACTTTGAGTAAAGATAAAGGATGGAGCAAGAATTGTTGTGCAAACTTGTACTTTACGTCAGTCATTCACGAGTGCTGGGCGAACGCATGCGCTGTTATTTATACAGTTCCCGCATGTGCACCACAATAAATTAGAAACACACGGGTTTGTTGATGGACGCACACTTGTTAATGAGGACTGGCTCTGTCAAGTCCTCGTCGTCAGTTAGGAACCTGGGTGTGCTCTTTGATACCAATCTTTCATTTAAAGGCCACGTTTCTAACATCTGTAAAACTGCATTCTACCATCATAAAAAAATTATATCTAAATCACGACACATCCTTTCAATGCAAAATGCTGAACAGTTAATTCATGTGTTCATGACCTCAAGGCTAGATTACTGTAATGCTTTACTGGGTGGTTGCCCTGCTCGCTTAATTAAACTCCAGCTGGTCCAAAACACAGCAGCTCGAGCTCTTACAAGAACCAGGAAGTATGACCATATTAGCCCGGTCCTGTCAACACTGCACTGGCTCCCTATTAAACATCGTATACATTTTAAAATCTTGCTTATTACTTACAAAGCACTAAATGGTTTAGCTCCCCAGTACTTGAGCAAACACTTAACGCATTGTACTCCATCACGTCTATTGCGGTCTCAAAACTCTGGCCAGTTGATAATACCTAGAATATCAAAATCAACTGCAGGCGGTCGATCCTTTTCCTATTTAGCACCTAAACTCTGGAACAGTCTTCCTAGCATTGTTCGGGAAGCAGACACACTCTGTCAGTTTAAATCTAGACTAAAAACAAAACGCATCTCTTTACTATGGCTTACACATAAAATATTATCAATTTCTATTATTCAAATCAGTAAATGATTGTTAGGCTGCATTAACTAGGTCAGCCGGAACCGGGAACACTTCCCATAACACCTGATGTACTCGTTACATCATAAGAAGAATGGCATCTACGCTAATGTTAGTCTCTCTGTTTATCCTGGGTTTACTGCAGTCAGCCGGATCCGGGCCGTATCCAGATCAGATGGTGGACCTGCGCCTGGACATGACCAACGCATCCCTGAAAATGTCTGCAGAGAGCGTGTCAAATAAACTCCCCCCGTAAATGCTGCATCGACACAACATCCTCATTAAACGTGACGACTCCAAGCTTTCAAATAATCTTATTATATCTATTTACCTAATATAAATTAAGACCTGCAATGTTGCCAGAATTATAATCATACACTGTTTGTTCGTCGGCCAGAGAACTGGCACCCTGACTGACCCTGGTTTCTCCCAAGGTTTTTTTTCCTCCATTCTGACCCTGAAGGATTTTTGGTTCCTTGCCACCGTTGCCTCTGGCTTTTGGCTTGCTCAGTTGGGGACACCTAAATTTCATCTACACTCAACTAAAGGATTATTATGAACACCTGCTCAATTTCTCATTAATGCAATTATCTAACCAACCAAACACATGGCAGTTGCTTCAATGCATTTAGGGGTGTGGTCCTGGTCAAGATAATCTCCTGAACTCCAAACTGAATGTCAGAATGGGAAAGAAAGGTGACGTAAGCTATTTTGAGCGTGGCATGGTTGTTGGTGCCAGACGTGCACTTTCATGCACATTCATTTCTAGGGTTTACAAAGAATGGTGTGAAAAGGGAAAAACATCCAGTATGCGGCAGTCCTGTGGGCAAAAATGCCTTGTTGATGCTAGAGGTCAGAGGAGAATGGGACGACTGATTCAAGCTGATAGAAGAGACTGAAACAACTTTGACTGAAATAACCACTCGTTACAACAGAGGAATGCAGCAAAGCATTTGTGAAGCCACAACACACACAACCTTGAGGCAGATGGGCTACAACAGCAGAAGACCGGGTACCACTCATCTCCACTACAAATAGGAAAAAGAGGCTACAATTTGCACGAGCTCACCAAAATTGGACAGTTGAAGACTGGAAAAATGTTGCCTGGTCTGATGAGTCTTGATTTCTGTTGAGACATTCAGATGGTAGAGTCAGAATTTGGCATAAACAGAATGAGAACATGGATCCATCATGCCTTGTTACCACTGTGCAGGCTTGGTGGTGGTGGTGTAATGGTGTGGGGGATGTTTTGGCACACTTTAGGCCCCTTAGTGCCAATTGGGCATCGTTTAAAAAACACAGCCTACCTGAGCATTGTTTCTGACCATGTCCATCCCTTTATGACCACCATGTACCCATTCTCTGATGGCTACTTCCAGCAGGATAATGCACCATGTCACAAAGCTCGAATCATTTCAAATTGGTTTCTTGAACATGACAATGAGTTCACTGTACTAAAATGGCCCCCACAGTCACCAGATCTCAACCCAATAGAGCATCTTTGGGATGTGGTGGAACGGGAGCTTCGTGCCCTGGATGTGCATCCCACAAATCTCCATCAACTGCAAGATGCTATCCTATCAATATGGGCCAACATTTCTAAAGAATGCTTTCAGCACCTTGTTGAATCAATGCCACGTAGAATTAAAGCAGTTCTGAAGGCGAAAGGGGGTCAAACACAGTATTAGTATGGTGTTCCTAATAATCCTTTAGGTGAGTGTATATTACCAATCTGCCCGCATTGGCACTATATGATACTTGAAATTAGCTGGATAACATCACCGTTTCACCAGAACGGCTGTACAAATTCTGTTGCATTATTTTCCTGTTAACAATGTGAAGCTGCTTTGAAACAATTGGACTTGTTAAAAGCGCTATATAAATAAAGGTGACTTGACTTGAAAATGGTGAGGAATTACAGTTGAAACATCTCAATGCACCTCAAACTGAGCAGCATCACTGAGAAACGTCCTGCTCAAGGTTCGGTTTGAATAAATAGTTCTTCCAATGTTTCATCATCGATTCGGACTCATGCTGGGATTATTGTAAAATCAACATCATTATGGTCTTTACAGTGTATAACCGCTGAGCTTTAAGAAGCCTCCTGACGGAGCTGGAGTTCAGTTATAGTAATGACCGTTTGTTTCCGAAATACGCGCTGCATGCGGTAGACCAATCACAGCAGACTGGGCCACCAGTCCAATCAGAGCAGAGTAGGCTCGTGGAAAGGAGGGATTTAGAGACTGATTTATCCATCAAGTCGTTTGAGAATCATTGAACATTGTGATGTGTGATGTATATTATGAGAAAATTCAACCTTTTTTTTTTTTACCTTTTCTGCACGTAAACCTGTTGTTGGAGACCTCCAAAACTAAATTAGGAAACTTTAAAATGGCATAATAGGGGCACTTTAAGATTAATGAATGCTTCATTTTTAATTTTTTTTTCATTGTTAGTTCATGTTAACTAAATGTAATATAGTAACCTAATGTTTAAAAAAAGGAACCAGGAACCTTACTATAAAGTGTTACCCTGAAAAATGTAGGCCATACCCAGTCAGTACGGATGCAACACCACCACGGGCATGTAGGAGCATCACCTGAAGATCTTGCACCTGTGCCCAAAAAACAAAACAAAAAAACAAATTAGAATAAAAATCACCTAAATAACTCACTAAGCATAAAAGTAACTTGTCATGAAACAGCTGTCCTTTGAAAACACACTAGACCAAATACCTGCTGTTTGAGTCGCTTCATTTCTAGTGCTCGTGGGTCAACATTAAGAACAGGCTTATTCTTAATTTTACGGGCACGGTCAGCATAACGCAACGTGTTGATGGTCTCCTCAATGTTGGAGTCTGCTGGACTGACACACGCAATCATCAAGGTGTGGCTGTTACCTCCAAGAGAGTCTGGGAAAAGGTTTAAGCATTTCATGACCAACTAGCCAAACTTCAACAATTACTGCTAAACTGAAAACAAATAACATTCCCATTTGACCCTTCATCACAACAGCACTTTTTGCATTTTTTTTTTTTTTTTTTTTTTTTTTATTGTACATTGTTTTAAAAGCTTGAGAAAAAAAATATTGCTGTAAATATTGAAAAGGTTTAAAGACAAACTGTTAGCTTGAAAACTTGTCTGAAAGATTAAAAGGTTGAATAATTTGAAGATCATAATGAAAAATAGATAGATAGGATTTAACATTACTAGGCACTGTTAACATGTTGCTAGATGTTATGTCATGCTGCCTAACGTTAGGCAGTTAACATGTTTTAGCATGATGTCAGCATATTAGCATTCTAATGTGGTAATCATGTAATGATTTAGGCTGTAGCTAGAGCGAGTTGTTATAGTCAGAATATAATATATATCAGGACTAATGATCAACAATCATTTCTGTTTGGCTCAGAACAACCCACATGTGTTTCCTTGACGAATCAATGATTTTGACTACACATCCACGATCACTACGGAGCCTCTGAATGATCAATTGTGATACTTCTGAAAAGCTGAGATTCTCCCCTTTACAGCATACAGATTGGATTAGCAGTTTAAAAGTTAAACATTTTAGAACGATAGTTATTTTTAGCCACGTGCGGCTGTCTCGCTCTTTAAGGGTTAATGGACTAAATTAATCTTACCTTGTAAGAGGCGTGTCAGTTTGGAGTCCCTGTATGGCACAAAGGTCCCCTTCTTGCTTTCATCACCAAGTGCGCTGATCACATTCCCCAGAGACAGCAGTCCACGGTTAATGCTGATTCCTATGAAACAAAATTTGTCAAGAATTGTTTAAGGAATCATTTACTCAATGACTATCTTTCATGGAACACAAAAGTAGTAGTAGTAGTAGTAGTAGTTTTGGACAATATCCTGGCCACACTTTTACATACAAACATCATGCAAATGGATTGAGGACTAGGAAAGTCATGCTCAAATTTTTTTTTTTAAATAACACCAATAATGCATGCAAGGTGTGTGACACCATTGCATTTTATAATATTTCATGAGTTAATTTGCCCATTTAGGTAATCTTTAAGCTATTGAGGTTGAACTTATTTGGCTTGCTGTCCACAGTGAAGGAGAATCGAGAAAGTGGCTTCAACTCAAGCTCCGATATAAACACAGGAACTACTTGTGCTTGGAAGATAAGCATCGGTGGCAAGATACTTGTATTATGCTAGTGGAGATGGGGATATTGAGAGATGCAGAAACAGCTAATGATGAAGCAAGGTAAGTGCTGCAATATGGATTCAGCAGATAACCAAGGAATAATTGACGACGGGCTATTGAATTATTTGATGCCAGGTTGTCATCCTTTAAAACGCTCGTGTGTCTTACACATCTCATTGTGACTGCGACAGTTTCTATGTGCGGTCATTCTATTTATAGAGCAAACAGTCTGATTCAGGTGTACTCGTGCTACGGTTTTACATGCACGTATATTACCAATTTGTTTCAATTGCTTTATTATTTCCTGTGAAAAAGAATTATGCTACCTGGGCACTGCTACCGGTTCAGGGCTCAACACTAAGGAATTTCTCTTCTTTTTACTTGCCCTGCCAAAATTTTCACTGGCCCCACCACAAAAAAGAAATGAATATAAAATAGTTATAGGCCTGGTTATTTTAGTGTTTTTGAGTGTTTTAATAAATAAGGTTATGACATCAAAAACATTTCAACGGTAATGAAATAATCAAATTATTAGCAATAGCACAAATAAATACAACAGAACAAACATGTATGGCTCTTTTCAGGTTTTTCCATGTAGGTCTAAACTAGATTTTCAGGTACAGAAATAATGAAATGTAAAATATCACTGCATAGTCTGTATAAATATAGATTAATCCTATATTCTATATAATGAAAAGTAGGGCTGTCAAGCAATTACTTTTTTAATGTAATTAATTACACAATGTGGCGATTAATCTAATTAAATCGTACATTACATTTGGCTGAGAAATGACTCCCAAAAGATAAGTCATTATTGTGTAGCAATGATGTATTGAGTAAACAGACTTTACAAAAGAAATATTTTTGGGTGAACTATACCTTTAATGTTTGGCTTTTATTAATATGAAAATTAAATTTATGCAATTCTACTCTAAATTAGAAATTGCACAGTAGGTGACAGTAAATGTCTAATGAAGTAAGTCATTGAGTCATTCATTCATTCGATTCATTCATTCAGGAGTGAAGTCAATTGGTTCACCTGATTCGAAACGGGCACAGTTCACATGAAACATTGGTAATGTGAAAGCTGTCATGCATATATGTCATACTCACCGGGTGAGCTGAGCTCAGGGGTACAGAGATGACGGTGTTGATGATTTAACTTGGATACGAGTGAGAGTGAGTCTGCAGTGTATTCACGCATAGCACCGGCGGAAACAATCGTGCTCTGATGCGGACCACAACAAACTTGCCCAGTCTAAAAGCACCCTGAGACTAAAACAGGCATTTTTGCCTCATATCTTGAATTTTAGGGACATGCATCATATTTTTCATCAATCAACTGCTTGAAATGTAAGATTTCAAACAGTTGGGGGTGGGACGGGGTAAGTGCGTTAAATGCTTTATGCTTAATTTTAACGTTATCTAGTTATTTTAGCATTATTTTTTATCGTAACTAATGCGTTAAACTGTCACCCCTACCAGACACTCCAGCTGACGGTGATGTCACGCTAGGGATGCAACGATTATAGATTTTGTTGGTACGATTATAGTCTGAGAAATAATCACGGTTTCACAACTACCATGATTATTATGGATTCATTAATTCCACAATGTATAAAGTCACACAAACACTCTTTAGATTTTAAAGTGTTATTTTTTTGCTACCTTTTGAACCAAAAATAACATGGTAACCAAATAATACAGCACAAAATAATAAAGACAAAAGTCCATCTCTCCCTTTAAAATTATAAAAAGGAATTAAAGAAAGGTGACCTCTGTAAACATCCATGTCAGTGTGAGGGGAATAAACTGAACTGTTACGGTCACTAACTGTCATACTCATTTTAATAATTCATCTAATTTTACATGTCTATTATTTTGGTTTGTTTGTTTGTCACTGATAAATTCAAACGTGCTTCCGCGTTTTGGCTGGCTCTGAGCCAGAGACGACATGCTCAGTGCTTTTCATACATCAAAAAAAAAAAAAAAAAAAAAAAAAAAGTTTGAGGTTTCAGAGATTTAAAACGACATGTATAGTTTGTTAAATTAAAATTCCATTCACTGATATCTATGGAAGCTGCAATAATAATGCTTTCAATTATAGTGTGCCTTGTTGGCAAGTGCTATTTGCACTAGCTCCACCTAACAACGCCTGGTTATGCCAAACACTTTAAAAAAAAAAAAAAGCTTGTGATTTAACATCTTCAGTGGCGCAATCAGTAAAGAATATGGCTAATGGATCATTGTTTTGACAATCAACACTGGTTCGAATCCGCCTTTTGCACAGCTTGCTCCTCTCTTTTCTCAACACAAAATCACATCGGAAAGGCATTTACTTGCCATAAAAATTAAGAAAATGTTCTAAATGTGGAAATAAAATGCCAAACAAAATGTTTAATAATAAAAGCATTTATTGGGTAGGGTTAGGTGTAGGGAGGGCTTTTAGTGTCTCTTTACGGCGGCATCCATTTAATAATCGAAATATCTGAATTCAGTTCATATTTCTAACGAACGAAATGGTAAAAACAACTTACCACCATGCAAATTAAAATACTGCGCTCTTAATTTTGATTAATGCTTGAATGACACTCCTATGTCTCCTTCCATTAAACACAATGGCTAGTGTGTGGGCTGGGATATACATAAACCCATCAACGTGGCATAATTTTTGGAATGACTTATCAAGAGAAAGAAAATAAGTTTTAGTTACATAACATTGGCTAATGGAAACTCTCGGAATAGTTTATCAACATTTAGAAAATATAAAGTTTTGTGCAAATCTGTCATGGAAACGCAGCTACTGTCAAACCTATGCGTTGTCAGAAAATGCAAACAATTTTTTCGTTAGAGGAACATCTAACCTTAAATTAGAGGCAATAAAAGACCATGAGTCATCCAAGTCTCATATCAAGTACACTGCCATATAGCCAGTGTTGGGCAGTAGCGAGATACAAGTTGTGACGCTAGCTTAACTAAATTTTTCAGTAGCTCCGTTACTTTTAAAATGGTGTATAGCTTTCCCAATAGCGAACTACTTTATCCAGTTAATTTCATTTTTGTATAAATTTGTATCTTAATTTTAATCTGTTTCATCAACCAATTGCCTGGATTTAATAAATAAGGAGCAAATAGACTATAGAAGACAATCGTGACATGAAGGCATGGGAGCGATCATATGCATTGCACATGAACTGGAGCGCATCTCATAATTCTGACATCAGACATGAGAAATGGCTATAGAAAGCTTGAAATGTCCTCTTAAATTACGGAACAATTTAAAACGGAAAGAAAGCAAAGCGCACTGTCCACGTGAGTAGCTCATGATTGGCAGCTCCGTTCAGAATGCTGTGCTCCATCACTGCATGTGCTGTGAGTTTAACCTGACTAATCCTGACTCCTGAGTATTTAATTTAAGTTGCATACATTTTGTTCTTGCACTGTTAAAGTTGTAGCTGTTTTTCACTTTGACAGCCAGTTTGAGATAAAGGCTATATTTGAGTATTGTGTGCAATGATTCTGACAGTTTTTGCCATTGAAATGACTGGGGGGGGGGAATTGTCCCAATCAACCTGAATTCACCCTATACTATGCTAATGCACTTTCTTTTATTGGGCATCCACTGGCCACTGTGGCTGGTGGGCAAAAAAGTTAATTTCCCACCCTGTCTGAGACAAATGGATTTTTTTTTTTTTTGAAAGTCAAAGAGAATTTTGCTTGCCTGACCGGTCAAGAGGCTGATTTAAAATGTCAAAACAAAATATCTAGGGAATCACCAAAATGCAAGAATGATTCTGCATTAGTGTAAGTGGCGATCGATAGTGGATAATATATAATCTACTGATGATAACAAGGTTGCTTGTTGACTCTCACATACTCGAGAAATCAAAAACAAATGAGCACAGCTCACACAGAGAAACTCAGTAACACTGTGGTAAAAATTCAAAATGTTTAGTTTAAATTTATAACAACATATTATACAGTTAAACATCACACGACCCAGAGTGCTGTTTTCCTGAATACCATCACGATTGAAAATGTGACACTGATTTCATATGACAGTTCCATAAACGATTAATTAACATGAAGTCATTTACATTTTTAGATGCAATATTGACTGTTTGTTATTTCATTATATTGATGAAAATAGTTTCAATCAAAGATCACAGCAGAACCATAACACAGACGCACCTCACAACAACAGTGTTACTGAGTGATTCAGCGTTTTGAATTAATCAGTTGAATCAAAGATTTAACCCCTAGGAGTCTGAGCTGTATTGGGGCCCTTTAGAAGTTTTGACATGCTCTGACATTTGTGCTTTTTTCAGTTGCTTATAAACACATTAATGGCAAAAATTGTAATGTAATTGCACTGTATTCAGCACAAACTGGGCTACCATAATATGAGAGCAACATGTATGCAAATGCTTGTATTTTTGACAGAATAATGTTTATGCATGGTTCTTGAAATTTTTTTTTAAAAAAAAATTAAGGCCTTAAAACACAATAGATATGCGTCCAAGACTTTAGACTAATGGGTGTTGTTGCCGAGAGTTTTTGCTTCAAATTGATGTCAGAATCATTGAGCCTGCTAATTCATATAAAACAATACATTGATTTAAATTTAAGACACTTTTTCTTTACAAAGACCATATGCAAAGAGGTGTGAAATGTTCATGAATAATGCTGTGAATCACACCTGAGAGAACAAAAGATCGCATAATGAATGAGCTTCAGGTATGTGACAGAGCTAAGCAACAGGACAAAGGAAATATATTTTGTTGTAGCTTATTTAGAATGTAGTCAACAAAGGCCTATTATATTTGAAATTATCAAAAGATTTGACTACACGGCAAAAAAAAAAAAATGCTCCTCTTTAGTATTTTCTTGTTTTCATTCCAAATATCAAAAAAATTCTTCAATCAAGATCCATTTACTAGATAAATAAAATGACATAAGATATTTGTTCTTGTTTTCTGGAAAAAATTTTTAAATCTAATTTATGCGATTTTTGCTTAAAGTAAGCAAAATTGTATGTAAATGGGGTGCGAAAAATAATCTTATAATAATCTAATAATTTGATTGGAAACAGCACTATAGTGTCTTGTTCTAGTATAAAAGAATCTAAAATTATAGCTGAAGCATAGCCTGTATTTAATAAGATTGGGGAAAATGCCCTTTATAAAAGGTAAAAATATCAGGAGCAATACAAGGAATAATGAGCCTTTGAGTCAGGAATGTGTGAGGAACAGGACAAAAGAAATTATTTTTTTGTAGTTTGTGGTCACTGATTCTCAAATCTGTGAGATAAAAAGGAAGAAAAAAAAACATCCGTGGACGCCGATAACAGGATCATCTATTGTATTAATCTTAAAGGAACACTCCACTTTTTTGTCCCTTAGAGTTAAACAGTTGAGTTTTACCGTTTTTGAATCCATTCAGCCTATCTGTATCTGGCGGTAGCACTTAGCATAGCTTAGCATACGTCATTTGAATTGGATTTAGATCATTAGCATCACGCTCTAAAACATGACCAAAGACTTTCAATATTTTTCCTATTTAAAACTGGACTCTTCTGTAGTTACATTGTGTACTAAAACCAACGGAAAACTAAAAAGGTTTTTTTTTTTTTTTTCTAGACCGATATGACTAAGAACGCTCTCATTCCTGCGTAATAATAACAGAATTTTGCTGCTGTACCATGGGCGCAGCAGCGCAATGATATTACGCAGCGTCTGGAAGTAGTCCTCAGATAGGTAACTTCCAATGTGACCGGCACTAAGTTTGTGTAGTTGCAGATAATGCAGAGTTGCAGCCGGCAAATTAGGTAGTGGATTTACCGGTGCGATTAGCCATGGTTCTGTGCGTTGTAAAGGGCAGTGATAGTAAGTCAAAGGTGTATTCTACCATCATGTTTCACAGAATACCAACGAAAAACAAGCAATGAAAGAATCAATGGTTGGCTGCTTTGAACATAGATATCAAAAAAACGTAACTTGGCCAGACAGGATGAAGTGTATCATCACCCATGGTTATAAATATAACATTATTATTTTTTAGTTAGCTTGAATGACCAGATTGAAAAAGCACTGCTGTTGTCTTTAGCTAACGTTACCTGCGTTTTATGCGAAGACGGTGCTTATTTTGAAGACAGCACGCTCTGCTCGTTCTGTCACTCAGTTAACATGCGCCCTGTCACAAGCACAGCAGTCATCTACATCACTCATAAAAATCACAATAACTGATCAAATAAAGCTTTGGCGGGACAAAAAATTGTTTTGGTGGCAGCCAAATAAATTTCAATGCAGGAAAAACCCTGCACACGCTCTGAAGCCTTGGCACAGAACGTATATGATATTTGAGCAGTTCTTGTGATTTATGAGTGATGTAGATGACTGCTGCGCTTGTGAAACCGCTGGGTGTGAATTGACTCTTCTGACTCAACAGTTCGAATCTGCTCTACTCGTCCCTTCTGCCCCAGTCTGTTGAGCCACATTTTCTTGCCTTTCACGTTTCAAAAGCTCATCTTGAGTGTGTCTGTTATTCCGGTTCAAATAGATACGGTTCAGGATCTGCACCAAAGTAAATATCTTTGAATCGTCTCACAAATGTCTCCATGGTTACAAGGCACGCTCTCTGTGCAAGCAGGTTGTCACGTTGGTTATGCTGACGGAAGTTAACCTATTTTCAGGCGCTGTGTAATAATATCATTGTGCCACTGCACTCATGGTACGACCGCAAAGTTCCTTGATTATTACGCAGGAATGATAGAGAGCTCCTAGGCATATCGTTCTAGAAAAATCACAACTTTAAATTTTCTGTTGGACTTAGTACACGATGTAACTACAGAATAGTCCAGTTTTAAATAGGACAAATATTGAAAGTCTTTGGTCATGTTTTTGAGCGTGATGCTAATGGTCTAATAAGATTCAATGATCTATGCTAAAAGTGCTACTGCCAGATACAGAGATCAGCTGAATGGATTCAAAAACAGTTTAATACGGTTTAAAACTCACGGGGTTGGGGACATTTTCAGGGATGCATTGGTCATGTCTAGGCGCAGTAACAGTAATGATTACGTTTATATGAATGCTTTAGTGGGAGAGATTGCGTGTGAATTAATTCTACTCTTTACTGAAGCTGTGGGCATTAGTTACTAAGAAATATATGCTAGAACGTTTCAGTTTCTAAGCGGTTTTATTGATAAATGACAGCCGTGTTGACAAATTACTGCGCTACTGAATTAATTAATAAACTAAATTAATAATTTCAAAAATATATTTAGTTTAAGACGTTTGGAGTGGAGCACAAAAATCCATTCCCTGAGTCAACGCCCCTTTGTTGGTATTGTGAGTGTACACAAATAAAAGTAGAAATGTGTATAGTTTAATTATGTCTTGCACTTATCTGTATGACTACAAATGACGGAGTATTGTGAGTTGTTTCCACTGTCATAAAGGAAAATATCCATCAGAATGCGCCGCTGCCTTCGGACAGAGGGTTAAAGAAACCATACCCTATTCAGTTTCATAGTTAGGCTGTTTAAATATTAGCCTATAATATTATTGTTTTAATTTCATATGTTGATTAAGTGAGCAGCAAGAGTAAGATGCTGACTCCGCTGCGGGCCTCTTAATACCGGGGATGTGGTCCACATTTTTTTTTAAACAATTTGTTTTCTTTGTTTTGTTTATTTTTTAAATCTGTACCTCAGCTCGGCGCTGAAAACCAATTAAACCAGTTACTTGACAAAAGTACTTATTACATCAGCATTCTTTGACAAAAACTGAAAAAGTACCCGCCATTGGATGGTGGCAGGTGCCAATTTCCCACCCAGACAAGCGTTAGTGTAGAGCCCTGCTTTATGTAACGTTATGCAGTGTTGCATAAATGATAAATCCCGTTTGACATTTGTGCTGGCTACTGTATACCAGCTACAATACAGACTTTATCAAAGAATTTGCTGATTTTCTATCAGAGTTAGTACTGGCTGCAGATGAAGTACTAATTGTTGGTGATTTTAATATCCATGGAGACAATGAAAGAGAAGCATTGGGATTGGCATTTAGAGACATTCTAAACTCTATTGGAGTTAGGCAACACGTGTCAGGACCCACTCACTCATCGCCGTAATCATACTTTAGACCTAATACGGTCACATGGAATAAATGTTGATACCGTTGAAATTCTGCAGCAGAGCGACAACATCTCAGATCATTACCTAGTATCTTGTATACTTAATTTAGCTAAGGCTGCAAAGCACTCTCCTCGCTTCAAATATGGCAGGACTATCACTGCCGCCACTAAATATTGATTTGTAAATAATCTTCCTCATCAGTTTCATCTCCTCAGCATCCCAGATAGCCTAGAAGAACTCGATGTTGCAACAAACTATTGACTCACTCTTTTCCAGCACTTTAAACACAGTTGCTCCCCTGTGCTTGAAGATTAAAGAATTTGCTGATCAGAGTTAGTACTGGCTGCAGATAAAGTCCTAATTGCTGGTGATTTTAATATCCATGTAGACAATGAAAAAAAAAAAAAAAAAAAAAAAAACACACTGGGATTGGCATTTACAGACAGACAAATTCTATTAGAGTTAGGCAACACGTCAGGATCCACTCATTGTCGTAATCATACTTTAGATCTAATATTTGGCGGCAGTGGTTCATGTAGGTCGTCTACAAATCGGAAGGTTGACAGCCAAATGTAATTCTATTGCATTCTTTTTGTTAACACTGAAGCTGCTTTGAAAATGTGCATTGTAAAAAGCACTATATAAATATGACTTGTTTGTGAAAAAAAAATTATAAAAGTATATAAAAATTACTACAATTTAAGTGTCATGTTTGAGATTTTCAATTATCAAGTAGCCAGCTTCTGCCCATGAAGTCGCGATGACACAAATTTTATTTATGCAGATACAGAAGTAACATGCATTTTACCTTTCTTTTTGTCAGCATTGGAAACACTGCTTTTAGTGTTTCCATTATTATTATTATTATTATTATTATTCTGAAAAGAATGCTGGGTAATAGACTTATTAAAATGGGAGAAACAACTGCCTATTCCGAATTCATACACTAAATATTTTATATATAGACGCTAGGCATGTCAAGCTACACAAATTCTCATGATTGATAGTAGTTTAAATTAATGATCAATTAATCATTAGATTTAAGTGTTCTCATAATGTTATGTAATATGACAGTCTCAATCATAGTTTAGACATGCTTTGTTTGAGCTGCGTGCACTGAAAGAACACTTTGCTAACACGTTATATGAATCCCATAGGAGATTAATGAACAAAACAAACAATATTACAAATTATATCTACACAAAATGAAACTAAATTTACAAGTGAACTTGAACTAAGTTACGTGCTATTCAGAATGCGTGACATGTTGTGGATGCACTCTTCCTGGACCCACACGATGAAAATCACAACTAAACCCAAATAATTCACAATGTTTTATTACAATATTGTTCTCTTTATAATGTTATGTAATACAAACCCGATTCCAAAAAAGTTGGGACACTGTACAAATTGTTAAAAAAGGAATGCAATCATTTACAAATCTCATAAACCTATTTTATTCACAATAGAATATAGATAACATATCAAATGTTTAAAGTGAGACATTTTGAAATGTCATGCCAAATATTGGCTCATTTTGGATTTCAGAGCTACACATTCCAAAAAAGTTGTGACAGGTAACAATAAGAGGCCGGAAGAGTTAAATGTACATACAAGGAACAGCTAGAGGACCAAGTTGCAACTTATTAGATCAATTGGCAACATGATTGGGTATAAAAAGAGCCTCTCAGAGTGGCAAGATGGGTAGAGGATCACCAATTCCCCCAATGCTGCGGCCAAAAATAGTGGAGCAATATCAGAAAGGGGTTTCTCAGAGAAAAATTGCAAAGAGTTTGAAGTTATCATCATCATCATCATCAGTGCATAATATCATCCAAAGATTCAGAGAATCTGGAACAATCTCTGTGCGTAAGGGTCAAGGCTGGAAAACCATACTGGATGCCCGTGACGGTACTGCATCACATACAGGAATGCTACTGTAATGGAAATCACAACATGGGCTCAGGAATACTTCCAGAAAACATTGTCGGTGAACAACCCACCGTGCCATTTTCCATTGCCGGCTAAAACTCTATAGGTCAAAAAAGAAGCCATATCTAAACATGATCCAGAAGCACAGGCATTTTCCCGGGGCCAAGGCTCATTTAAATGTGGCAAAGTGGAAAACTGTTCTGTGGTCAGACAAATAAAAATTTGAAGTTCTTTTTGGAAAACTTGGACGCCATGTCATCAGGACTAAAGAGAACAAGGACAACCCAAGTTGTTATCAGCGCTCAGTTCAGAAGCCAGCATCTCTGATGGTATGGGGTTGCATGAGTGCGTGTGGCATGGGCAGCTTATACATCTGGAAAGGCACCATCAATGCTGACCGGTATATCCAAGTTCTAGAACAACATATGCTCCCATCCAGATGCCGTCTCTTTCAGGGAAGACCTTGCATTTTCCAACATGACAATGCCAGACCACACACTGCATCAATTACAGCATCATGGCTGCGTAGGAGGAGGATCCTAGTACTGAAATGGCCAGCCTGCAGCCTAGATCTTCCACCCATAGAAAACATTTGGCACATCATAAAGAGGAAGATGCAACAAAGAAGATCTAAGACAGTTGAGCAACTAGAAGCCTGTATTAGACAAGAATGGGACAACATTCCTATCCCTAAACTTGAGCAACTTGTCTCCTCAGTCCCCAGACGTTTGCAGACTGTTATAAAAAGAAGAGGGGATGCCACACAGTGGTAAACATGGCCTTGTCCCAACTTTGAGATGTGTTGATTTTTAAATTTCATGGCATCAACACATTTTTCCCTTAAAATGCATTACATTTTCTGAGTTTAAACATTTGATGTGTCATCTGTTGTATTCTGAATAAAATATTGAAATTTGAAACTTCCACAGCATTCTGTTTTTATTCATAATTTGTACAGTGTCCCAACTTTTTTGGAATTGGGTATAATGTTACCCCAATCATAGTCATTAGTTGTGTATTTTGAGCTGCATGCGCTGAAGATGATCACTGGCACGCTTTACTACCAAATAAATTCTTAACAAAATGCACCCTATGAGAAATCAGATATAGATATGCCTACATAAAATAAATACCGTTATTACAACTTACATTTTGCACAAAACAAAAGGTGAATCCTAGCAGCAGATCCTTTAAGTCCTGTAAATTGTGAGGTGGGGTTTTCTATGTAAAGAGAAATGCTAATTGAGTAATTGAATTTAAGAGGAGGAATAGTTTGAATACCATATTTACAGTACAAACTAGTGATGTGATGTGAGAATTTTCCCACCGGTTATGCAGAGTTCACACCACCCGATTTTAGCCCCGATTTTGATTCACCGATAGGTTTTGCGAAATCGCCGACAAATGCCCAAAACCATAGGCAAATCAGTGCTCATTCACACAGGTGACGCAGTATAAATTATCAAAGAAGCGATTATCAAAGAAGCGATCTCAGAGTCGCAGACACCCGTGAGATATTTGGCAAGCTAAATATCTGGACCTGTCTGCGATCCAAAATCCTGCTGTGTGACTGAAAATTACATCGGCAATGACCTACAGCCAATGAGAGAGCAAGGTGCAGGGCAGTGGGAAATTCAGGAGGAGTTAGACCAGAATATCAGTATTTTAATAGATACATTTACAATTACATCAAACAGAAACAAAGCACATTTGCTTGGCCAGCTGCAACAGCAGCGCATTGCAAAATTATTTACTTCCAACTCTCTTTGCAGAACACAATCCTTGCTCCCTGTGTCTCCCCAACCATTTCCTCCGCCATAATATTTTTCTTTTTCGCTGCAAATCCGGGCACAGACAATTTGGATTGCAAGCTTTCTGCAGTCTATATTTTAAGGGTGTTGTAGTTTTCCCTCTTTTACACCTCGTTTTTTAAAATGCTCATTCACAAAGAAAAATTAAAATGCCCAGGCTGCAAGGGCATTCATAACGGTGCGGAGCAGTGTTTTCAGTTAATTCCTTTGAAAGTTCAGCTTCCATATGAATTACCTGAAATCACTCCCTCTGCTCCGCACCAGTGGACACGCACCATTATGAATGTCTGTGCGCATTTTACCTTCACTTAAACGGCTGCTTTTACATTCCGTTTTGAAACTAAATCCTCCGCAGTCATCTTGTCAGTCAGCTCCTTACTCTCGTGGTAATTTAAATCTGACTCCTGCTGCGACTCTTTCAGCTCACGCTGCACTGGGCAGCCACATTCAGTTTTTAGTCTGTTCTCTAACTGAACTAAATGATTTTTACTACTATAAATAAATCAAATGATGGTGGGGGTGGTGCTACGGTGGACAAGTGATGTAAACGGTGTTGCAGCTGAACACTGGTAAGCAGCAACAAATTATTTCATTAATTGTAATCGGAGTAAAATATTCAGTTAATTGAGATTTTGATTTTAGGTCATATCGTCCAGCCCTAGATGTGTTTAAAAATAATATATGAGCTTCAATAATGGGTTTTTAACCCCTTTATTTCTTCACAATTAAGTAAACTGGGGCTAATATAAATAATTTATTTGATTGCACTCACCCTCTTTGAGCCGATCTCCCTCTGCTTTAGTTTTTTTTTGTCTTTCAGATCCAGCGAGATCCACCAAATGCAGTTTGGAAACCATGACATCACTCCTTTACAAACAGTAAAGTAAAAAAGGTTGGGAACCACTGATATGGGCTAATCTTGTGACAAACTAGGAAAAGCTTAGCCCATTTTCCCCAATTCTATAAAACCATAAACATCTTATACAGCCAACTCTCAAATTTAACAGCCTTCAAACAACCATTTCAAGTTGCTTAGTTTAACAGCATATGCTAAGCTTACTTACTTGTCTCCTTTGCGTCGCTGCTCCAGTGATATAGTGAAGATGGCATGCGAGCGAGATGAAGCTGCGTTCATGGCTGTTGAGCCCACGGTTCGTGCAGAGTTTCCCAACTCAAGACAGCTCACCATCTCATAAGCAGTGAACACATTCCTTTCTGTCAGTCCTACAATCTACACCATGAAAACAAAGACACCAATGGTCATACAGGACACGAGAATTAAAGGGGTACTTTAGCGCTGGGAAGATGAATGTATATTTAAATTGGGTCATTTATGTAGTAGAAATTAGAGGTCAAATGAGGCAAGAGGCAAAAATTTTAAAATTAGAGGCAAAAATGATGTCAACGTGAAGTGGGCAGTCGTGCGCAGTCAGCGGAGGCTCACGGAAAGTATAAACAAGGCTGAAGCACCCTCAAATGCAAGCAAAAGCACCCTCAGTTGATACTGTAATAATATACTGGTGAAACAGACTGGGCAGATTTGCACCTTTGTCTTCACGCTCTGGAGAGCACCATCTATTTATAACGTGTGTTTGCAACGGTGAGTAATGTAGCCAGATTTCTTGAACGTGATCCGAGTTTTTATTCAGTGCTGAGTTAAATGCAGGCTTGCGAAACTCGAGGCTATACAGTCTATAAAATCCATTGAATAAAACTATTGATTTTCATGCTGCCAAGACTGACGGCCAACTGCATGCTGTAAAGTTTCGGAAGTGACATCAAAATATAAAGGCTGGATTCACTCTGCACGAGAATATCCTCCCGAGACCTAGAATAGAGGTTTATCATTAATACTTGGTCAGTTTATTGATTTGTTTGGTTAACTGGATAAATATTTTAATACCATGCAGTTCACAAAATTAAGATTCGAGAGATGGTTCGATAAAAGGACCCACATTCATACTCAGTCCAATATGGGGTAATCAGTTCTTTGTACCAGGAAGAGCGGCTGCTACGTTCAAATCGTGGGACACTAAAAGGACTTAATGATCCAAGATCTTTATTTGAAAGATTCTGATATTATGTCTTTTGAGGAGTTGAGGTTTAAGTTCAGCCTCAACAGGAAACATTTTTTTAAATACCTCCAGCTTAGAAGCTTTGTTAAAGGAACACGCCGACTTTGGGGGATACAGTGAATAAGCCAAAGTCCCAAAGAGTTAGATAACCATTCATACCATTTTCATCTCCGTGCATCCCATAACTCTGTCTGACGCACCCACCGCTAGCCTAGCTTAGCACAAAGACTGGAAGTAAACCGCTCCAGCTAGCCTACTGCTCAAAAAGTGACAAAATAAACCCCAACATTTTCCCATTTACATGTTGTAATGCGTATAGTTACAACGTGTACGAATCAGACAGCCATCTTATAAACATATACATTCTGGGGACTATATTTTTAGAAGGTGAAGTCATGCTACTTCTGTGGAGTGATTTGCTCACAGCACCTGAGAAGCACCATTGTTACTTCCGTCAACAAAACCGACGTGACTAGGTAGCTAGTAACGAACGTGACTTGATCATGGCTGACTTTGTTTAATACCAAGTAAAAATCCTCTGACAATTCCTCAAAAACAGAACCATACCGTTCTGAGCCAGAATATACAGATGAGGAGTTACAAACTTTGGAAGCTGATAGACAAGACAACGAATTACCTCTAGCACCACTCATTTGTTAATGTGACAGAGTGCGTTCGTGACAACACAATACTAACACTATAGGGGATACATGGAGCACAGGAACAACTGCAATACAGTAGTGTCCACCCTATTCATGTAATAGTGTCACTAACGTTACATTAGATCTAGCAAATGACACTGTTACAGTAGGCTAGTAATCTAAAAACATAACGGAACACTTACTGCAGCCAATCCACTTTGTCCTGTCTGTACTACCGATGGGATGGCCGTATCCTTCAGCACACGTTTCATGGTCCATGTAGTAAATTCCATTTTTTTTTTTTTTCCTCTCAAAATGGTCATCCTCGGTTAAATGTTCTGAGCAAATGCAATGGTACTCAATGATGGCTACAGGTGTGTTTGGATCTATATCCAGAGCAAGCAGCCATAGATTCATCAGGTCAGCGTTTTAGAATGGAATTCTATGAAATATCATGGTATTACCTCTTTTCCCCCCCGTTTATTGTCGCAGTTCTTTACAATACAGCGAACACCCATGATTGTAAACCATCTAGTAATTGCTGACTATTACTCCAACTCTGAGCGAACTCTCTGCTCCTCACCACGGGGCTTCTCAGTGCAAATGCTCAGTTTGTGGTTCAATATTATTTGATCGACGACAACAACCTACAAAGAAACAACCTACAAAATACAAAGAATTTTTTTTCCTTGCACTTTTTCCTCCACTATCATCCCGTCTCATCTCACTCGCTGTCTCACTCTCAGCTAGGATTACAGTAAAATTTAAATTCACCATCATCGGTACCCACCCTCAGCCGATTTGCATGACAGTATTTGCAATGACCATCCCATGTCCAAAACTGAGCGTATTGTAAAGAAAAAAGTTATGACTGCTGCGCATTTACACTTGACTGAACATTGGTCTGTGCTTCACACTCGCTCTGCGCTGTCTAGTGCAGAAATAAAACAGGATGGGTTTAGATTAATTTAAAAAAAAAAATTCTGTGAAACGTGTTAAGCTGCACAGAAGAAAGCCCAAACAAAGGACCTGCCCTGTACGGTTTAAGATTTTAAACATGACTGGGAGTTTAAAAAACAAGCCGAAATATCGTAATAAAAGGCACCGTTTTTTTTCGGTTCTGCTTATTTCCTTTCAAATTGGAAAACAAACCATCAAAACATGCAACCACATGTGCAAATAAAATATCGGAGCCATAAATCGATTGTAAACCACAAACAAATTAGAAATCTAGCCAAAAATAAAATTCTGTCTATTATTCTAAACAAAACAAAAATAAACAAGCCGTCTTATCTTTTCTTGTTATTCCATTCCAAACAAGAAATGATCAGATGATACACAGTCCGTGTACTTTTTTCCTTTTTTTTAAACCAGAAATTAAATATGGAAAATGTGGTTTCTTCCTTTTTATTTTAACACTGATGAATAGAATTAGCGGATACAAGAATTTTCCTTTTTACGCAAGAATTTTTTAATTGAAAATAATATAAACGTATACAACTTTAATATGTAAAAATGCTAAATTTAATTTCTAGCGTTTTGCGTCACGCTGAAGCGCCCTCTAGTGCCGTCAAAAGAATGACTCGCACCAAGAGCGCTTTTTACTGTTTTTTATGAAATGACATACATTTCTGTGACAATTTTGTCTGGCTGTTAGGTGTTTTATATTGTTTATTTTATATATTGAGAAATTGTTTAGGATTAGGAGTCACTTTATATGCTACAGCCTACGCTATGTCTTGTTCAAATAAAAAAAACAATAAAAAAAAAACACCAAAGTATATAAAATGACAAATTATACCCCAATATGTAACTTTCTTGAAAACAATTCCCATTCCCTTTGCCTCAGCGGAGGAGGCAAAGCAACAGCATACTGCTAAGACAACGGCAACGGAAAAATATTTAAGTGTGGAAAACGTTGCCTTGATATCGGCCTGACCTGCTTGTCTGTATAGCTTTATTGGGCTTTTAATATCTCTGTCTTAATGCATTAGCGTTTTCTTTCTAACCATTTCATTTTCTAGGAAAACACTTAATGCAGTGGCGGCGTTTCACAAAAACCTAGGGTAGGCCTATGGCAGGAGTCCTTCTGACCATACAACATCAACAACATTCCCAAATAATCACATTAGCCTATATCTGAACAAAATGTGGACAAAAATTGACTAAAAAGAACTTAACAGAAAAAAACAAAACAAAGATGCAAATACTGAAACAGCCCTACAAGCTTTCATTGTGACCTAACCAAACGCGACACGTGAGAAATTATCTTTTCCATGTTAATGAGTTTTTGTACTAACCAGCCATGGAACAACATACAAAAGTATGACTGGTGCAGATTATGTGCTTTATTTAATGTAAAGGGAATCTGAAGTGAGCTTGATTTATGACCTTTATAGACAGCCTTACTGAAAGCAATAATGTTCGAACCGTAAGTGAAAAAAAGGAACTCAAGGTGAACAAATAAGTGTATTCTATGATATAAAAAAAAAAAAAAAAAAAAACAAAGTTGTTTCAGTCACTCAGTATGTATTTTTAAATCATGCTAAAATGGTGTAATATTTGGGAATTCGATATTGTACTTATCCATTTCGTTGTGAAAGCAGTCAGTGTGCTTGCAGAGAGAGCACACCCACACACACTCTTCTGATTGGCTGTGATTTTTGATTGATCTCAGGTCGAGTCTGGTTTGCCGCAGAAAATCTTGTTGCATCACGTCTGGTTAGGACACGGACACTGTTTAAATGTTAGTTCTATGTGTGATAGAACTAACTATCAGCATCATGAGCAGTTTATTTCCCCTGCTTGTCTGAATGCCAGGGTATGGCAACTGCCATACTCGGCCATATGTAAACGCCACCCCTGACTTAATGTGTTATTAATTGTGTTCATGGGCACATCTGCTTGTCTGTACATGTGTTTTATTTACAAGGTGTGTACTAAATTTGCTCGTCCAATATCACTGTAGACTGTAGTACGTTAAGCCACATTAAGAGTTTACATTTTTCATGTTAAGCGCTTAGCTAGTCCCGCTTTGCTGGGCGAGTTTGCCACCAGCATTCTCTTGGACATGCGGCAGTATCAGACCTCTTGTGAGAATGGTTTGAATTGTTTTTTTTTTACAGGAATAAAAGGGGAGCAATCTCGCCTGTCACCATGTTGGAACAGGTGTTCTGCATCTGCAATGCCCGTTTCAGTTTTCAGTCAATATTTTCATGCGCATGAAATTTGTGTATACCGTTTTAAATAAGATGTTGGTATTAAACATAGCATTTAAAAATACAACCATTCATTTTTTTGTTTGTTTTTCTCGTCGTGGTTAAAAAAGGAATGGACGCAAAAGTACACGGACTGAGATCATGCATAATATGAGATCAAAAATCCCAAACTGTTTCTTTGCATTTATTTTAAAATTATTCTCAGTATTGAGCTCACAGACCACGTGGGTACAACAGTTTTTACTGTGGTGGTGGCTGACAGACAGACATGGTCATCCACACACAAAGACCATTTTTGACCCAGGAAAAATCCTGCTAAATTCCAATTTTTCACTTTCCAAAATACTTAACAGAATGTAAAATATGGAAATCAGTATTTATATGAAAAGGGCGATGAAAATTTAATCACATCCCTGAATGATGTAGGGTGAAATAAGAGGGGAAGCTCTTAATGAAAGTGGTCACAAGAAATGTATTTGAGACACACAGTAATACCATGGGGAAGTGATAACTCTCAGCTGACCACATCTGTGACTGGATCCGAAAAATATCTAATACGGAGCTAAGAACAGGGCTAAAGGTTTTAAACAACATGAGGATGAGCAAGATAGAGTAAATGGGGTCAATTGCAAGTTCATATTCATACTATCAAAATACTTTGCGGTTCCGCATGTTTATATGTTGTAAAACTCACTTTGATGCCGTCTTTAGGATCCTCTCTGATACTGATGACGGGTTTGTCCTTTGACGTGCATAGCAGGTCCAGTATCTCTTCATTGTAAATCTAAGAATGAATTAAATAAATAAAAACACCCTTGAATAACACAAAATGAGTACTGACTTAATTCATAAATTAAATCCATAAAGGAGGACAACATGGGATGCAAGCTATACCTCAAGGTAAGATACAGCAAGCAGAAATTCACAGTCTGCACATTTAGACTTTTCCTGATAGATTCCTCGTATTACTCGTGGGATGACTCCAACCGTAGGCTCATTCTCTTGTTCTGAAGTGTATGTGCCGCCCATAGAGAACGTCTTCCCTGACCCTGTCTGTCCATAGGCCAGAACGGTGGCATGATAACCTGTGATTGCAAACAATGAACATTCCCATTTACATTGATGTTAACGATGCCTTGGATCTTAGCCTCAGATGATACAAGCTTGTACCTCACAGCACGTTTGCAGACAGTCTTATTGGCAAAATGTAAAATAACACCACAACATTAGACTGAATAATGTTTGTAGTTTTAAATAAGGATTACTCTAATTTAAAGCAGTGAGTTTTTAATCTTTGTTTACATTCACTTAAGACATAACTAACTGCGTTTATGACATTTTCATATTTGTGTGTAGGCTATTTGACTGTTTAGGTGCATATCTGAAGCCCGTAGTATCCTTTGCTTACGCACGCTCTGAGACGGAACTAGGGAACAGCATCTCTTTCACGGCTTAATGCGCTTTTAATAAACAGAAGCTCAATTTTAATAAATGGTTATGTTCGCTGATCAATGTTTATGTGTGAAATTCCTCAAGCTCTTATCGTTTCACATAAGAAAGAATATCATAGGGTTTTGGAACAGCATGAGGGTGAGTAAATGCTGACCATTTCCATTTTTGGGTGAACTACCCTTTCAGGGTGCTTTCACACGTGGTTCAATCGCCTGGTGCAAACCAGAGTTCGATTGATCAACCCTCCCCTTGCCACCACTGGACTGTGTTCAGTGTCGTCAAACATCAATATTTCTTGATACTGAAATATCTGAAAGTAGTAGATAGACCGATAGCAGCTGCACATTTTCACTCTTCTCTACAATGGCGAATTTACACACACCCGCCTCTCACGCACTCATCTCATTCCCTTCTGGTTGAATATCCAATTAGAGATGGGCATTTTTTCAAAAATGTTGTATTTGAATATTTGGGCTCAAAAAAATTTGTTTATTTATATTACATTTAATCGAGAAAGACGTTATTACATTTTTTTATAACAATTCCAAGTTGTCACCATTTCTGAACTTACAATTAGGCAATATACACAAGTTTTCATTTTATCTATTATATACACTCGAGTATATTGTTTCACATAAAATAATATCCACATGCATTTTTACTGACTGTTTACGTGACAAACACATTTTTGTAAATGTAGTTCAATGATTTAAATAAAGCCTCCTGTGCTGTGTGTAAGCTATTACAACAAAATTTCTCAGATTATCAAATTATGAGATAAATAATTATCTGGATGGGGTATATATGGCAGTTTTACCCATGATATCATAAATGGTTTCAAATGTCAAGATTTTTCTAAGTATTGTATCGAAGTGACCGTATCAGTATCATGACAACTAGGGGTGTAACGATACACTTGTGTCATGATTCGATACAAATCGATACAGAATTTACGATACGCATCACGGTATTAAGCCAAAATAAGAGGGGTTTTTTTGTTTTTATTAAAATATTAAAAACTGCGTCTGTGTGTGCTTGACTTGTTACAGCCTTATTCCAAAATGGATTAAAATTCATTACCTTCCTAAAAATTCTACCAACAATACCCCATAATAACAAGGTGAAAAGTATGAAATCTTTGCAAATTTATTACAAAATTTTTTTTTTGCCATGACACTCATAATTGAGCTCAGGTGCATCCCGTTTCCACTGATAATCCTTGAGATGTTTCTACAAACTGATTGGAGTCCACCTGTGGTAAATTCAGTTGATTGGACATGATTTGGAAAGGCATTAGACCAGTCTATAGAATGTCCCACAGTTAATAGTGCATGTCAGAGCACAAACCAAGCCATGAAGTTCAAGGAATTGTCTGTAGACCTCCGAGACAGGATGGTAATCAAGGAACAGCTCTGGGGAAGGGTACAGAATTAAATGTCCCAATGAGCACATTGGGCTTCTGGAACCACCAGGACTCTTCCTAGAGCTGGCCACCTGGCCAAACTGAGCGATCAGGAAGGGAGGTGACCAAGAACCCAATGGTCACTCGGACCATCGCTCCTCTTCAGAACCTTCCAGAAGAACAAGATCTCCTCAGAAAAAGGCTGCTTAGAGTTTGCCAAAAGGACTCTCAAACCACAAGAAACAATTCTCTGGTCTAATGAAACTCTTTGGCCTGAATGACAAGCGTCATGTCTGGAGGATACCAGGCACTGCTCATCACCTGGCCAATGCCATACCTACAGTGAAGCATGGTGGTGGTGGCAGCATCATGCTGTGGGAATGCATTACAGCGGCAGGAACTGGAAGACTAGTCAGGATCGAGGGAAAAATTAATGCAATTTACAGAGACATCCTTGATGAAAACCTGCTCGAGTGATCTGGATCTCAGACTGGGGGTGAAGGGTCCTCTTCCAACAGGACAACGACCCTAAGCACACAGCCAAGATAAGAGTGGCTACGGGACAACTTTGTGAATGTCCTTGAGCGGCCCAGCAAGAGCCCAGACTTAAACCAGATTGAACATCTATGGAGAGATCTGAAAATGGCTGTACACCAATGCTCCCCATCCAACCTGATGGCGCTTGAGAGGTCCTGCAAAGAATAATGGGACAAACTGCCCAAAAAAATAGGTGTGCCAAGTTTGTAGCATCATACTCAAAGACTTTGGCTGTAATTGGTGCCAAAAGGTGCTTCACAAAGTATTGAGGAAAGGCTGTGAATACTTATGTACATTAGTGATCGACCGGTATATCAGGCCGATATTTGCGGTTTTTACATGTATCAGCCGATACATAGTTGCTGCATTCGCCAATAGTTTTTTCCTGACATTATTTACAGACAGGCATCCACAGGCAGCTCGGTGTTGTGTATATTTATCAAAATCAATTGAGAATTGACATGATGGTAAAAGGTCAGAAGACCGATGTTTCATGTGGAGCATTGGGAGTTTTTTTCCCTAAATTACCACTGGGTGTGAATTGTGCTAAAAAAATTAAAAAATAAAAATCCCTAGTACAGGTGATTTTTTTTTTTTTTTTTATAAATTTGCAAAGATTTCAAACAAACTTTGTCACGTCGTCATTATGGGGTATTGTTTGTAGAATCGAGTATTAAAAAAAAAAAAAAAAAAAAAAGAATCCATTTAATCCATTTTGGAATAAGGTTGTAACACAAAATGTGGCAAAAGTGAAGCGCTGTGAATACTTTCTGGATGCACTGTATATTCAATTACACGCCGTTATCCCTTTACAGTTATACTCTCACAAAATAAGTTAATTACATGTTGACTTAACTAAATTTAGCATCCAACAGCAGATATTTTCAGCTAAATGAATGTTTTTGCGCTGAATATTAATTGTCTCCCTCTCTACTGCGTTCTGTCTGACGCACTCACCGTGCCGGCGGTCGTTCAGCGAAGTTTGAAGCAAGGCAGGACGCTGCCTCTGTCAGGACGCGATTTGATGCAAAATGGAAATACTCGCATGAATTAATAACATTTACAGATACCTGTAACCTCAAAGCGCATGACAGGGTAGGACTGTTTTAAACACCAAGCTTAAAATAAAGAATTCTCACGTTTTGGGCACTTGGATCACGTACCTTTCCCGCAGCAGCTCACTCGGTTTCCTTCACTATTTTTAGGTGCATTATATCCATAGAAATGCGTTATTCAGTGCTGTAATTTGGCACGACTGGTGGAAGCTTTGTGTGCACAGAGGGCAGAATTGTTGTCAAAGATTTTCATTAACGATTTTATCGACTTGTTGCAGCCCTAGCTCACAGATGAACGTTATAAGCAACCCAAACTCACAACAGATAGTTTGAGACACTCCATGTATGTAAATGATAACGCTTCAATGTGGAGCAGCATTTACTGTGAATGGAGCCGCTCTAATGCCAAGTTCACGCTGCACGATTTTAGCCCAGATTTTCACTTGCCGACAGGTGTGAAATCACAGACAAATCACCTGAAATCAGAGGCAAGTCGGTGCACGTTCACACGAGTGACAATCACACAGTGTGAATTATCAAAGACGCGACCTGAGAGAGTCTCAGAGTCGTCGTCAACGCCTGTGAGATATTTGGCATGCTAAATACTTGGACCTGTCTGTGAAATGTGTTCTGACTGAAAATTACATCGGCAATGACCAATATATTGTTTTTATAATTATTTAGAATTTAGTGCTATTATGCGCAGCTGAGTAAATGACATTTGGGTTTACTGTAGACTGTGGATGAAGGGTGCTTTCTGTTGCAAGCTTGAAAAGGGACTGAGTAAGATACGCAATGCGCGAATACACTGCAAGCTCGCTCTCGCTTGTATCCGAGGTAAATCATTAACACAATCACCACTTACACGTGTTTTGTTGAACTAAATACATTACAATCCACTAAAACGAAGGTTACTTTTCTGATCAAGAGCGCTCCCAAGTCCGTGTTTCTCACTCGGTTCATGTGAATCGCGGCACAGTTCGAGTGCAACCGAACTCAGAGCACCTCCTCTCAGGTAGGCTCGGCCGTGGTACCTTGGTGCGCTCCCAGGTCCGCTTTCACATTACCAATTTTTCATGCGAACCGTGCCCCGTTCTGAACTAAACTGCTAATGTAAAAACACCCATTTCTATTTTTAAAATAAGAGAAAGTACTGCTTATTCTGAATTTTTAAGTTAAGGCTTAAGAGACATGAAAGTTCTTAAAAAAAACTATGACCTTTGATACATGTCTAGTCTTCATGCTCTTTTGAGTATGGTTTCACTAATATTAAATGATGCATATTTGTCCATACCCATGTTGATTAGAGTATTAAAAACTTTAAAAGTACTAATTTAAAGTACATTTAGAACTGATAAAAAAAAAAAAAAAAAAAAAAGTGTGATTAAGTTGTGATTAATCGCGAGTTAACTCATGACAAATCACACGATTAAATATTTTAAATCGATTGACAGCCCTAATATAAATACATACCGGAAGTGGCGCATTCCAAGGACCATTAATGAACCGCATTATTAGACAGTTTTCAAAGGCTGCATGATTTATTAAAACCACACTATAGCATAGTGCTATAATTAATGGTCCTTGGAATGCACCACTTCTGGTATTTTGACAGTTACTCGACAGGTAAATTGCAATCGTGGATTTTTTAACATTTACATTTATGCATTTGGCAGACGCTTTTTATCCAAAGCGACTTACATTGCATTCAAGGTACACATTTTTACATTTTGTCAGTTCTTGCTTTCCCTGGGAATCGAACCCACAACCTTGGCGTTGCTAGCACCACACTCTTATCGTTTGAGCTACAGGAAAGCCAATATTTTAAATAGAGTACTCGATTTTAATAGAGGACTTATGACAGCCCTAATATTTAGGTTAAGCACGTGGAACAAATTAAAGTCTATATAAAAAAATAAAATTGTCCATGAGTCCCTCAAGGTTAACTTTGTGCAGAGTTTAGCTCACCTCTATAGATAACGATATAACAAACTGTAAAAACATAATTAAAATGTACAGCATATCAATATCAGTGAAATCACACTGTGCACTCAGTGTGCAAGCTATTGTCTCAATTCTGTATTTTCAAAAAAGGAGATTAAGCATTTCTGTACTGGTGTCACCATTGAATTTGGTTGCACCAGCATGGTGTCAGAAACTTTTGGTTGCAAAAATCAGAGATCCACAATATCCTAGTGGGACTGCTTTACAAACCTTTAAAAAGCCCAGACAATAACGGAGACACCGCGGTGTTGAATACTTCCTCCTGTTCGGTTGTGGGGTCAAAAACATAATCATAGGTGAAAGCCTTGTCATTCCCAACAATGACCTGAAATGGGAGGGGGGGAAGGTTTCATGAGACTTTAAAGTACTGACATGACTTTTTGATGCAAAAGAGAAAAAAATAGGCAAGACCTTATGATACACACCTGAGGTTCACCAGGTACAAAATTAAGACAGCTCTGACATCCTTCATTTATTTCTTTTGGAACCAGAGGCCGGCATCTCAGCGCAACCCTCACTGGAATGGCCTTCTCATCCTCCTTGGTCATGCTGGAAGAACAAATGAGGCTGAATCCCAAATGTCAACCCAACTTGACTATTGAGTGTTCACATGCACATTCTTAACCCATTTATGCTTACGCGACAATGCACGATCATGTAAATGTGTTAACACGTTAACCTTGATAAGAGCAAGGTCCTAAACAGCTCAAGCATAAACCGATCATCACAGCTAGATTTTTGCTCTTTATGCCGACTTCACTCACCATGTGAATGCATTAACCTGATTTCTGTCAGCTTATTGAACTGTGCATGTGATATGTGGCAGGAACAAGTCCTGTAAAATTAAGTGCATCCAGACAGAGCAAGAGATTCAAGAGTTGTCACATACAGTTATATACAGAATATACAACCGGCAGTGAAATGTAAACAGGTCCGCTCCATGGACAGTGCAAATTCACAGTTAAAAACACAAGGAGGAAATTATAATAGAAATAGAATAAAAAAGTACTTATATATATCTGTAGAATTATAAATAAAGTAGAAAAAAAAAGTAAAAAATAAAGAAGTGGAATAAAATAAGTGGAGTAAACTGTGCAGCGAGTAAACTGTAGACTTATAAATATGTGGTTAGCAAATGTACAAAGAGTATAATGTGCAAACAGGTTTATAACAGGTTGTTACACAGTAACAACGAGAACAGAAAGTGCAGTGCAATGTCAGTATGTATATCCTGAAGTGAAGTCACGTGATGTTAAGTGACTGAGTTCAGGAGTCTGATGGCCTGGGGGAAGAAGCTCCTCCTGAGTCTCTCGGTTTTGGCCATCAGGCTTCGGAAGCGCTTTACCAGATGGCAGCAGCGTGAAATGAGGGTTTGCAGGGTGATTAGAGTCCTTGATGATTTTAGTAGCTCTACCTTTGCAGCGTTTGGTGTAGACGTCCTGCAGAGACGGGAGAGCTGACCCTGAGATACGCTCGGATAAGCGCACGACTCTTTGCAGGGCTTTGCAGTCATGACTGGTGCTGTTCCCATACCACGCTGTGATGCACTGAGTTGATACACTTTCTATCGCCCCTAAATAGAAAGTTTTCAGGATAGCTGGTGAAACCCTGAATTTCCTCAGCTGGCGCAGGTGGTACAGTCTTTGCCTGGCTTTCTTCACCTGTGTCTGAATGTGGTCAGGTCCTCGGAGAGGTTTACACCCAGGTACTTGAAGCTGCTCACTCTCTCTACTGGTGACCCGCTGATCATGAGGGGGGGAGTATGTCCGTTGCTGTCTCTTCCTGAAGTCCACAATCATTTCTTTGGTCTTGCCAACATTCAGAGAGAGACCGATGTCCTGGCACCATGATGTTAGATGCTCCACCTCGTCCAAGTATGCAGTCTCATTGTTGTTGGAAATGAGGCCCAGGACAACAGTATCGTCAGCAAATTTGATGATAGAGGTGGAGCTGTGTGTGGACAAACAGTCATGCGTGTAGAGAGAATAGAGCAGTGGACTCAGGACACAGCCCTGTGGAGCTCTCACACTCAGGGTGATGGAGGTGGAGGTGGACTGGCCTATTCTCACCACCTGAGGCCTGCCAGTGAGGAAGTCTTCAATCCAGTGGCAGAGAGAAGAATTCAGGCCGAGATCCAGGAGTTTGGCGGTTAGCTTAATGGGAACTATGGTGTTAAAGGCTGAGCTATAGTCAATAAATAGCAGCCTTACGTAGTTCCCACTTTTGCTGTCGATGTGAGTGAGGCAGGAGTGGAGGACATGAGAGATGGCATCTTCAGTCGATCTATTGGGACGATAGGCAAACTGAAGAGGATCCAAAGTGTCAGGAATGAAGGAGCAAATGGTGTTTTTAATGAGTCTCTCAAAGACCTTCATGACTATAGACGTGAGAGCCACTGGACGATAGTCATTTAGGCAAGAGGGTTTACTGTTCTTAGGGACAGGGATGATAGTGGATTTTTTGAAGGAGGTGGGGACCACAGATGTAGCGAGGGACTCATTAAAGATAGATGTAAACAACCCGGCGAGCTGATCAGCACAGGACCGCAGAACACGGCCTGAAATACCATCCGGCCCAGCAGCTTTCCTGACGTCCACGCGCTTGAGTGCCCTCCGAACTTCATCCTCCGAGACAGAGATCACGTGGTTGTTGCTGCTCTGAGTGATTCCCTCTGACGCGTCACTTGGCAGAGTCGCGCTGCCACGATTACAGTCAAAGCGAGCGTAGAAAGAGTTTAACTCTAGCAAGCATTTTGCAGTAAGGGAGGAGGAAATATGGCAAACACAAAATGTTATCAAAGTGCTCTCCTCATGCAACTGAAGTGGCAGCAAAATGCTGCATCTGTAACTGTATGAGAGAATAATATATGCGCTGTAAGTTTCCCTCTGACATGTTGCAATACTCTTCTTCGCTTTATTTAAAAGGGAGTGTCAAAAAAAAAAAAAAATCCATCAGCAAACCTGTGTCTCTAATGTATTGCGGTGCACATGTGGTAACTATCAATACTATTAATAAAGCCCAGCTGATGTAAACATTAGCGTTTGCAAAATAAATCTTGCTCCATCCTTTATCTTTACTCAAAGTAGTAAGAATTACATAATCTGCATTAACAGACAGTTTTAGGTAATAGTGCAGCCCACAGCTGATTTCATTAAGACGGTAATAATGTGAGTTAGCCGGTTAGCCAGATACTTACACAATATGAAAAACACATTGTAGAGCACCTGCATCTTCTCAACATGATGCCATCTAGTTTGCTACCAAGCTGCAGTGTTCAAGGTTTCACTGGTGTCCGCACGGCATGCACGCACAATAAGTAGACGGGCAATATGCTAATGTTTCATCATGACGTCACAATGAAAGGGCTGCGCAACTCATTTGAAAAATTATTTGTTTAATTGATTCAGAGTTGACTCCTCCTTTAAGACAATAACTTTATATATGGTGCACTTTCAGATTTAAAACTTTAAAAGGATGTTTTCATTCACTTAGAACCATGTTACACACTACATGAAAGGTAATTTTCAAAAATCCATAATAGGGGCTCTTTAAAAATGTCCTGGCTAATCCAAGCATTATAATGGCAGTAAATCCACACGGCTCCGGGGGGTTAATAAAGGCCTTCTGAAGTGAACGGGTTTGTGTAAGAAAAGTATCCACATTTAAAACTTTATAAAGTAAAATATCTAGCTTCTGGTGAATGAAGATCTTTTTAATTAAATCTGAGAGCTTTCTCTCCCTTTGTTACCAGCCTATGCAAATACCACTTTCAAGGTCCAGAAAAGTAGTAAAGACATCATAAAAGTAACACCATGTCCTAATCAAATGCGACAAGATTCTAGCAACAAGCTGTTTTTCTGTCCACACCAAACATGATGCGATAGTCAATCAATAACCACAGCCAATTAGAAGAAATTGTGGGCTGGCTCTCTTTGCAAGCGCACAGCAGACAATGAAATGGTGTAATGTGATCATGTAAGTATCTATTTAAACATTTAGAGTACATAAAATGAATGTTGTTGTAGTAAATACAGTACAGCACTTCTGAGTTACGTCAGAGCTACGCCAGCATGCCGACTTACCATTGGCCAATGCGGTTCATGTGAGCATCACGACGCATGAGTGATGCTGATGCAGGAGCTGACCAACATAAACAGTGTAGCAGACTGACACAGACGAGAAGAAACTCTTAAAAAAAAAAAAAGTTGTTATTTTTGTTTGGAGCACAAAAAGTATTCTCATCGCTTCATAAGATTAAAGGTTGAACCACTGGTCACATGGACTATTTTAATGTTTTTACTACCTTTCTGGACCTTGAAACTGTTAATTTAATTGCTGTCTATGGAGGGGTCAGAGAGCTCTCAGATTTCATCAAAAATATCTTCATTTGTGTTCTGAAGATGAGCGACGGTCTTGCGGGTTTGGCACGCAAATTAGAACAGCCTTCTATCTGTACCGTCTTGACTTTTTTGCTCAATGGAACATTTCGCTCTACTATTGACTATACATCTTTAGCAATTGTTAATGATACAAGCAGTCTTTGTATTCGGTTTGTTTGCTCTTGCTGCTTTCTTTTTGTATTGTATTGCATTTGAAAATAAATAAATAAAACCCATTGAATACATTTAAGAATGTTTACATAATATAAAAATAAATTTTCAATGAGTATAAATAATATATAGTTCTTGATTATTTGCTACCAAGTATATGCTATAATTTTATAGAAATATCTGCATATGGATTGCCCGTGAAAGTACAGTAAATGTACTCTAAATCTACAGAATTTTTCATTTTAGAGTTGAAGGAAATGTCCATAACTATGACAGAAAATGTACTGGTAAATTTCTACCAGTACATTATCCGTTTCTTTTTCTTTTTTTTCTTTTTTTTTTTTGACAGAGTAAACAATTTTAGCTTGTCTGGAATGCCGTGTCACAGAAGGAAAGACTAAAAACATTTGACGCATACTGATGCTTAAATATATAGATTACTAGTATCAGTCTTATTATAGTTAAAAACAACAACAACAACAAAAAAAAAAAAATCTTAATGTCTTAAATCTTAACTGACATTAAAAAAGGCTTCAAATGCACCACAGTTAAACAAAATCCAATACTGTATTTCTTGTCAACTGCAGAAGCTTTCTCTTTCCTTTGGGTTTAAAAGCATCTCTCTTTAATACCCATTTTAAAAAAAAAGTTTGCCATAGAAGTCAAAATTAACAACAAGAAGTCACTTTTGTAAAACTACTGCAGCTGACAGGTAGCCAATTATGGTCTACAACAAGTAAAGTAAAGTTAGCTTTACTTTTAGTTTTTCCATCTGGTATAAGTTTGTATACCACGGACTAAAACAAGTTTTCTGCAGGTTTTATGATAGTAGATTTAAGACCTTTTAAAAAACCAAGTAACAGACATTTAAGGAATAAAGTGAAGGGAACACAACATGTCAATGTTCTCTAAATGCAAATGTCTAGGGAGCACAAAATGAGTTTAGCAACACTTAAAATAATCTCCTACCTCCTCCTTTTTTAAATCATTTTACAAAAACAATAGCTTAAGGTTTGAATACCTCTGCTCCCAACTAATTTACTAGAATATGGATAGCTTTCACAGCACCTTCTGATCACACAGCAAAAAGTTTCTTGATGGTCAGTATGTCTTTTTTTTTTTCAATGCAAATGTCTAAAGACTCTTTATATAAGATACATCTTGTTTTCTGTTAAATTGATCAAAATGAAGTAAGTTTATGATTAAAACATATCTGCAAATCAACTCAAGTATCTATAAATCATATCATAATTTATTATATATATATATATATATATATATATATATATATATATATATATATATATATATATATATATATGAAAACAAGCTCATGCCTAATTTATAGATATTGGTTTTAAGTATAAACTCACTTAATTGTGTTCAATTTCTCAGAAAACATACTCCATTGTGCATCGAGTAAATTCATCTTGATTGAAGTATGTTTAAAAGGTTACTTGTATTGGAAAACAAGACAAAAATAGTGAAATACTGAATAAAATATATATATTTTTTTTTTTGCTGTGCATTTACCATGTAATGTCATCCCTTTACAAGAGTAATCCTTCCTGCTCTGCTTTCTGCTCTTTTTAAGGACTTCATTTGTGGACAGGTGAATTAAGACTTTTTAAGACCTTTTAAAGACTTTAAAAACTCAAGATCAGTCTTAAAGAAAAAAAAAAAAACACATTAGATGACTTGTAAGATTATGATTATGGTTTATCCAACAGGCCTTAGTCCTGAACTATGTCACACTTATAGTCAGTATCGTTTATCTTTATATACACTTTCTACATATAAATATACGTTTATACTAAACAACACACAAACAAAATAAGGAGCTGATACAACAAAACAGGATGTTTAAAAAGTATGTCATTACCTTCCGCCCTGTCGTCTGTTGTTATCGGCCTCGAAGAATAAAGCTTAGTAAACGTTCTTTTTTACATAAACTTGACAACAGTTTCAAATTAGAAAAGAAAAATCGTGATCCTTATCGCCCTCACAGGTTACCGTTATCTTTTATAAAGACAAACGTCCTTAACAGTTTCTGCCATTAAAATGCGAGAACAGCGTTAGCTTCTCTAAAGAAAGACACTGCCCGCCACTTTCAAATAACCTGCTCCGCCTCTACCGTCATTACGTAGAGGTCGCTCCATTCAGCTCCGCCCATAGATGATGCTGTACATTACACCAATCAGAGAGTCGAAAAAAGCAACACGCGCCAAAATAGCTCTTTAACTCCGCCCACTCACATGAAACACTGATGACGTACGCTCTTGTGTGTGTGCGGGTTTGTGTGTATCGATACATATATAGGCTATATTGTAGTAAAAAAAAAAAAAAAAAAAACTTTATTAATGCCATAAACCAGAACAATACAATGAGACATATTCATTCAAAAGGAAAAAATATTCATAGACAAAAGGAAAAGGACTATATAACATCATACACTTTAAAACGTTATACACTCTAATTGCCTTTTTACTTGTGCAATTACACAAAACAGAATAAAGCTTGATATAATTTTTAAAGTAAGAAAAAGGCTTTTAAAGTTTCCAAAAACAGACCTTTCATTTCATTTTATGAATCTGAAACTTTCCTATTAATATTAAAAAATTGTATGAAAAGGTAAGCCTTAACTTTCTCAATTCCAAGCTCATTGAAGTGTATTATTATGTAAAATCCAGCTGCAAAGCAATGTTCAATATCTAATTAGCACGTTTTACTGGATATATTATGCATTATTTTAAAAGTGACTTCTTTTACTTTGTCATTAATATAGAATTTATCAAGATTCAAGAGTTTTATTTGTCACATACACAGTTATACACAGAATATACAACCGCAGTGAAATGTAAACAGGTCCGCTCCATGGACAGTGCAAATTCACAGTTAAAAACACAAGGGGGAAATTATAATAGAAATAGGATAAAAAAATACTATATATATATATATATATATATATCTGTAGAATTATAAATAATCAAGTCAAGTAGAAGAAAAAAAGTAAAAAATAAGAATAAAGTGGAATAAAATAATTGAAGTAGACTGTGCAGTGAGTAAACTGTAGACTTATAAATATGTGGTTAACAAATGTATAAAGAGTATAATGTGCAAACAGGTTTATAACAGGTTGTTACACAGTAACAACGAGAACAGAAAGTGCAGTGCAATGTCAGTATGTATATCCTGAAGTGAAGTCACGTGGTGTTAAGTGACTGAGTTCAGGAGTCTGATGGCCTGGGGAAGAAGCTCCTCCTGAGTCTCTCGGTTTTGGCCATCAGGCTTCGGAAGCGCTACCAGATGGCAGCAGCGTGAAATGAGGGTTTGCAGGGTGATTAGAGTCCTTGATGATCTTAGTAGCTCTGCCTTTGCAGCGCTTGGTGTAGACGCCCTGCAGAGACGGAGAGCTGACCCTGAGATACGCTCGGATAAGCGCACGACTCTTTGCAGGGCTTTGCGGTCATGACTGGTGCTGTTCCCATACCACGCTGTGATGCACTGAGTTAATACACTTTCTATCGCCCCTAAATAGAAAGTTTTCAGGATAGCTGGTGAAACCCTGAATTTCCTCAGCTGGCGCAGGTGGTACAGTCTTTGCCTGGCTTTTTTCACCTGTGTCTGAATGTGAGCAGTCCAGGTCAGGTCCTCGGAGATGTTTACACCCAGGTACTTGAAGCTGCTCACTCTCTCTACTGGTGACCCGCTGATCATGAGGGGGGAGTATGTCCGTTGCTGTCTCTTCCTGAAGTCCACAATCATTTCTTTGGTCTTGCCAACATTCAGAGAGAGACAGTTGTCCTGGCACCATGATGTTAGATGCTCCACCTCGTCCAAGTATGCCGCCTCATTGTTGTTGGAAATGAGGCCCAGGACAACAGTATCATCAGCAAATTTGATGATAGAGGTGGAGCTGTGTGTGGACAAACAGTCATGCGTGTAGAGAGAGTAGAGCAGGGGACTCAGGACACAGCCCTGTGGAGCTCCCACACTCAGGGTGATGGAGGTGGAGGTGAACTGGCCTATTCTCACCACCTGAGGCCTGCCAGTGAGGAAGTCCTCAATCCAGTGGCAGAGAGAAGGATTCAGGCCGAGATCCAGGAGTTTGGAGGTTAGCTTGATGGGAACTATGGTGTTAAAGGCTGAGCTATAGTCAATAAATAGCAGCCTTACGTAGTTCCCACTTTTGCTGTCGATGTGAGTGAGGGAGGAGTGGAGGACATGAGAGATGGCATCTTCAGTCAATCTATTGGGACGATAGGCAAACTGAAGAGGGTCCAAAGTGTCAGGAATGTAGGCGCAAATGGTGTTTTTAATGAGTTTCTCAAAGACCTTCATGACTATAGACGTGAGAGCCACTGGACGATAGTCATTTAGGCAAGAGGGTTTACTGTTCTTAGGGACAGGGATGATGGTGGATTTTTGAAGGCGGTTGGGACCACAGATGTAGCGAGGGACTCATTAAAGATAGATGTAAACAACCCGGCGAGCTGATCAGCACAGGACCGCAGAACACGACCTGAAATACCATCCGGCCCGGCAGCTTTCCTGACGTCCACACATGCTTGAGTGCTCTCCGAACTTCATCCTCCGAGACAGAGATCACGTGGTTGTTGCTGCTCTGAGTAATTCCTCTGACGCGCCACTTGGCGGAGTCGCGCGTTACGCGGTTACAGTCAAAGTGAGCGTGAGAAAGAGTTTAACTCGTTCACGAGCAACGGTCGGGCGCCCCCTCTGCAGAGGATTTAGATCCAAACGAGCAGATGGACCTCAGACCTTGCCACATGCGCCGCGAGTCGTTGAGTTGGAAATGAGACTCCACTCGGTCTTTATACCGGAGCTTTGCGGCTTTAACTGCACGCCGCAGAGCATAACAGGATGATTTGTAGTCATTCATATTCCCTGAATGGAGACCGGCGTTGTAAGCGGCAGTGCGTGCGTTCACCGGATTGAATTGTCCACCCACGGTTTCTGATTTGAGAAGGACGTTATTGTTATTGTTTGCGTGGCTTGCTCTGTAAGCGTGTTGATGAAGCAAAGCGCCACGTCTGTGAACTCGTTTACGTCAGCTGAACTCGCCCGGAACATGTCCCAATCCACATCGTCCAGAGCTGCCTGAAGCGCGGTCTCTGAGTGGGGTGACCAGCGCTTAACTTCCCCCCTCACCGGGGGTTCCTGAACGAGCTTTTGTTTGTATTCGGGAGTGAGGAAAATGGCAGCATGATCCGATTTGCCAAACGCTGGAAGTGACCGCGCTTTATAGGCGTTCTTAAACGGAGAGTAGCAATGATCCAGTGTATTTGCTCCTCGTGTAAGACAGGAGATGTGCTGGTGAAAGTTTGGCAGGACTTTCTTTAGGTTTGCTTTGTTAAAATTGCCCGCGACGATGAAAGCAGCATCGGGGTGTTTGTTTATGACGCCGCTGGCAGCATCATGAAGGCCAGATAAAGCCAGCCCTGTGTCTGCCTGCGGTGGAATGTAAACAGCGGTCGCAACGACCGCAGAAAACTCCCTCGGCAGATAGAATGGACGGCAAATGATTGTTAAATGTTCCAGATGAGGCGAGCAGGACCACGAGAGAATGGTGATGTTCCTGGTATCACACCATTTCTTGTTGATCATGAAGCATACTCCACCGCCTTTGGATTTACCGGCCTCGGCTGTTCTGTCCATCCGAAAAACAGAGAAGTTCTCCGACGGCGTCACAGCTGTGTCCGGGACCGCGGGCGTGAGCCATGTTTCGGACAAACAAAATATGTTACAGTCTCTCATGTCCCGTTGAAAACTTATCCTGGCTCTAAGATCGTCCATCTTATTCTCCAAGGATTGAACATTTGCTAGAAGAATGCTCGGGAGAGGAGGACTGAATGCCCTTTTCCTCAAAGTGCATTCAGGGGATTCATATCCACTATTCACCAAGCTTTACACCAATTCAGGGTGCGGGGAGATGTTTTAGGTTGTGGGTGCTGTTTTTTTCCACCACATTTAAAAAATAATATTGAATCTATAAAACATGTCAAATCTCCACAAAGTACAACAAGCATATCGATGAGAACGCTTGTTTGAACAGCATACACACCAGGACATTTGACTGCACATCTCAGTTTAATTGTATTTAATCAACCTAATATACTTAAAACTGAAATTATTTAATGAATTTTAAAGCTACATGTGTTAAAGCTACATGACTCATTTTTGTTGACATTACTAACTGGACAGAGGATCTGTAGTTCCCAGCATGCTTTGCAAGGGACTGCATTAGGAGAGTAAATTTAGGGATTAAAGTGTTATTTTATGTGTTTTTCAGTAAAGGGAAAGATGTTGTTAGTTAATATTAGTGTTTAATGTTCAGTTATGTTGGACATTTAGAGTAGTTTCTGTAATGTTTCTGAATTTCGTGTTTGCCATTATGCAGATTAGTGGTGCCTGTGTTTAAGATGTGGGCACTCAGTGATTTATGCTAATGTCAGGAGTGACACCAGTTTTTTCTTATTTGTTCATTATATACATTGTGTACAATGATGAATGAAACAGCTTATAATTGATTTTCCATTTAAATGTTTTAATTTAGGTTTGACAAGTATAAAAAAGTTCATTTTATAAATACACTATATTGACAAAAGTATTGGCACTCCCCTCCAAATCATTGAATTCAGGTGTTCCAATCACTTCCATGGCCACAGGTGTATAAAATCAAGCACCTAGGCATGCAGACTGCTTATACAAACATTTGTAGAATGAAAGAATGGGTTGCTCTCAGGAGCTCAGTGAATTCAAGTGTGGTACCGTGATAGGTTGACTCTTGTGCAATAAGTCCGTTCATGAAATTTCCTCACTACTAAATATTCCACGGTCAACTGTTAGTGGTGTTATAACAAAGTGGAAGCAATTGGGAACCACAGCAACTTAGGAGGTTGCCAGGAGAACTGTACTTGCCTGACTGCATTGTGTAAAGCATCAGTGCCTGGCTTCACAAATTAGCTTCTAGAAGAATGGTCAAAAATTCCCATTAACACTCCTAAACTTTGTGGAAAGCCTACCCAGAAGAGTGGAAGCTGTTATAGCTGCAAAGGGTGGGCCAATTAATGTCATTAAAATTCATGTGCATGTAAAGGCAGACTTCCCAATACTTTTAGTAATATAGTGTATATAAATATTGTTTAAATTGTATTTGATCAAATTGAGTTGAACCACCTCAATTACATTGTCCCAAATTGAGTTACATTCCATTGCATAAATTTGTTTTTTATGAGTTGGGGCTACACATATTTATTGGGTGGAAAACCTGCCCTCAATTAAATTGAGTTTGTCAAATGAGATATAAATTAGCTTAAGCCTTTAAGTAAAAGCTGTTTACACATATACAATACAATAGCCTGCACAGTGACAGGAAATAAAAAATTAACACAGAATACCTGCCTTACACAACACAGAGACTTGCACACTTGCACACTGCACACTCACAGTCACACTCTGCACATATGTTTTAAAAAAGCATAATTCAACATATAAATTACGCTTTTTAATAGCCCACTTAAAAATGTTAAAACAAATAAATTACTAAATGCTAAACATGAATAAATCTAAATAAACAAAAAGCTGGAGGATGTAGGAAGTATATTTACATGTATTCATTTTGCAGAGGCTTTTATCCAAAGTGACTTACAAATGAGGAATACACTTGTAAGAGCGAGTAGAAGTATGCAGGTGCTGAGCCTGTGGTACAAACCCGATTCCAAACAAGTTGGGACACTGTACAAATTGTGAATAAAAACAGAATGCAATGATGTGGAAGTTTCAATATTTTATTCAGAATACAACATAGATGACATATCAAACGTTTAAACTGAGAAAATGTATAATTTTAAGGGAAAAATAAGTTGATTTTAAATTTCATGGCATCAACACATCTCAAAAAAGTTGGGACAAGTCCATGTTTACCACTGTGTTGCATCCCCTCTTCTTTTTATAACAGTCTGCAAACATCTGGGGACTGATGTGACCAGTTGCTCAAGTTTAGGAATATGAATGTTGTACCATTCTTGTCTAATACAGGCTTCTAGTTGCTCAACTGTCTTAGGTCTTCTTTGTCGCATCTTCCTCTTTATGATGCGCCAAATGTTTTCTATGGGTGAAAGATCTGGACTGCAGGCTGGCCATTTCAGTACCCAGATCCTCCTTCTACGCAGCTCCCCTTCAGGCATTGTCATGTTGGAAAATGCAAGGTCTTCCCTGAAAGAGACGACGTCTGGATGGGAGCATATGTTGTTGTAGAACTTGGATATACCTTTCAGCATTGATGGTGCCTTTACAGATGTGTAAGCTGCCCATGCCACACGCACTCATGCAATCCCATACCATCAGAGATGCAGGCTTCTGAACTGAGCGCTGATAATAACTTGGGTTGTCCTTGTCCTCTTTAGTCCGGATGACATGGCGTCCCAGTTTTCCAAAAAGATTTTCAAATTTTGATTGGTCTGACCACAGAACAGTTTTCCACTTTGCCAGTCCATATTAAATGAGCCTTGGCCCAGAGAAAACACCTGCGCTTCTGGATCATGTTTAGATATGGCTTCTTTTTTGACCTATAGAGTTTTAGCCGGCAACGGCGAATGGCATGGTGGATTGTGTTCACCGACAATGTTTTCTGGAAGTATTCCTGAGCCCATGCTGTGATTTCCATTACAGTAGCATTCCTGTATGTGATGCAGTACCGTCTAAGGGCCCGAAGATCACAGGCATCTGGTATGGTTTTCCGGCCTTGTCCCTTACGCACAGAGATTGTTCCAGATTCTCTGAATCTTTGGATGATATTATGCACTGTAAATGATGATAACTTCAAACTCTTTGCAATTTTTCTTTGAAAAACTCCTTTCTGATATTGCTCCACTATTTTCGCCGTAGCATTGGGGGAATTGGTGATCCTCAGCGCATCTTGACTTCTGAGAGACACTGCCACTCTGAGAGGCTCTTTTTATACCCAATCATGTTGCCAGTTGACCTAATAAGTTGTAAATTGGTGCTCCAGCTGTTCCTTATATGTACATTTAACTTTTCCGGCCTCTTATTGCTACCTGTCCCAACTTTTTTGGAATGTGTAGCTCTCATGAAATCCAAAATGAGCCAATATTTGGCATGATATTTCAAAATGTCTCACTTTCAACATTTGATATGAGGCCCAGGTCAGGACAAGGTCAGACAAACTGGCTAAACCGACCGTCTGCTAGCTGTCTCACGTCACCAGAATCAGATAAATTCCAACACATAGAGACTCTTTCACCTAGATATTATCACATAGAGACTGTGTCTGTTCCCCGAATTAGTAAATACAAAAAAACATCAAAACCATTCAGCAGTAAAAACTTAATTGATGTCCAACAAATAAACAACAGATATAATACATATGAACAAATGATAAAGCTTGAATTGCTGAATATTCGATCCCTTTCCCCAAAAGCACTTATTGTTAATGATATGATTACAGATAATAATCTAGATGTGCTGTGTTTGACAGAAAACCGGCTAAAACCTGACGACTATATTACTTTAAATGAGTCCACCCCCAAGATTATTGTTATAAACATGAGCCGCATCTGAAAGGTAAAGGGGGAGGGGTTGCTGTAATTTATAATAATATCTTCAGTATTACTCAGAAGTCTAGTTTCAAATATAATTCCTTTTGAAGTCTTGGTGCTTTATGTAGCGTTATGTAGTGTAATTGATAAATCCTGTTTGACATTTGTGTTGGCTACTGTATACAGGCCACCAGGGCACAATACAGACTTTATCAAAGAATTTGCTGATTTTCTATCAGAGTTAGTACTGGCTGCAGATAAAGTACTAATTGTTGGTGATTCTACAAACCTGTTTCCAAAAAAGTTGGGACACTGTACAAATTGTGAAAAAAAAGGAATGCAATGATTTACAAATCTTATAAACTATAAAAAATAAAAAAAATATTTTATTCACAATAGAATATAGATAACATATAAAATGTTGAAAGTGAGACATTTTGAAATGTCATGCCAAATATTGGCTCATTTTGGATTTCATGAGAGCTACACATTCCAAAAAAGTTGGGACAGGTAGCAATAAGAGGCCAGAAAAGTTAAATGTACATATAAGGAACAGCTGGAGGACCAATTTGCAACTTATTAGGTCAATTGGCAACATGATTGGGTATAAAAAGAGCCTCTCAGAGTGGCAGTGTCTCTTAGAAGTCAAGATGGGCAGAGGATCACCAATTCCCCCAATGCTGCGGCGAAAATAGTGGAGCAATATCAGAAAGGAGTTTCTCAGAGAAAAATTGCAAAGAGTTTGAAGTTATCATCATCTACAGTGCATAATATCATCCAAAGTTTCAGAGAATCTGGAAAAATCTCTGTGCGTAAGGGTCAAGGCCGGAAAACCATACTGGAAGCCCCGTGATCTTCTGGCCCTTAGACTGCATCACATACAGGAATGCTACTGTAATGGAGATCACAACATGGGCTCAGGAATACTTCCAGAAAACATTGTCGGTGAACACAATCCACCCGTGCCATTCGCCGTTGCCGGCTAAAACTCTATAGGTAAAAAAGAAGCCATATCTAAACATGATCCAGAAGCGCAGGCGTTTTCTCTGGGCCAAGGCTCATTTAAAATGGACTGTGGTAAAGTGGAAAACTGTTCTGTGGTCAGACTAATCAAAATTTGAAGATCTTTTTGGAAAACTGGGATGCCATGTCACCCGGACTAAAGAGGACAAGGACAACCCAAGTTGTTATCAGCGCTCAGTTCAGAAGCCTGCATCTCTGATGGTACGAGGTTGCATGAGTGCGTGTGGCATGGGCAGTTTACACATCTGGAAAGGCACCATCAATGCTGAAAGGTATATCCAAGTTCTAGAACAACATATGCTCCCATCCAGACGTCGTCTCTTTCAGGGAAGACCTTGCATTTTCCAACATGACAATGCCAGTCCACATACTGCATCAATTACAACATCATGGCTGTGTAGAAGAAGGATCCGGGTACTGAAATGGCCAGCCTGCAGTCCAGATCTTTCACCCATAGAAAACAAGTGGCGCATCATAAAGAGGAAGATGCGACAAAGAAGACCTAAGTCAGTTGACCAACTAGAAGTCTGTATTAGACAAGAATGGGACAACATTGCTATTCCTAAACTTGAGCAACTTGTCTCCTCAGTCCCCAGACGTTTGCAGACTGTTATAAAAAGAAGAGGGGATGCCACACAGTGGTAAACATGGCCTTGTCCCAACTTTTTTGAGATGTGTTGATGCCATGAAATTTAAAATCAACTTAAAATGATACATTTTCTCAGTTTAAACATTTGATATGTCATCTATGTTGTATTCTGAATAAAATATTGAAATTTGAAACTTCCATATCATTGCATTGTTTTTATTAACAATTTGTACATCGTCCCAACTTTTTTGGAAACGGGTTTGTAGAACAATTCAAGTTAGGGTGGCAACAAGTCACTTGAACAAATATCAAATTGAAAATGGACCGCCACAGGTAAGTGTTTGTAGCCCGCTCCCGCTCAGTCAGGTAGAAAATAGTATGGGAAGATTGATATATGCTGATGATGGAGCACTGTGGAAGAAAGGGCGGAATGTGACTTATACAGTTAATAAAATTCAGACAGCAATAAACCAAGTTGAAGATTGGTTAAGAGATGGGGATTCAGATTATTAAAAAAGAAGCATATTCCTGTAGAGTTTACACTATATGGGCAACCATTAAAGCAGGCGACTGAAATTAAGTTATTGGGTGTATGGCTGGATGAAAAATTAACGTTCGGTATTCATATAAAGAAGCTAGTGACCAAATGCAAGAAAACAATAACTATAATGAGATGTCTAGTAGGATGTGAGTGGGGTGCAAGCTTTAACTCACTAAAAAACATATATTGTTTCCAGTTACACAAAGAAATTAAGGAGAATGAGAAAATATCAGAAGAATATGTTGTTTGGCGATACATGGTAAAGAAGTATAGAGATATAATACATATTTTTACTGACAGATCAAAAGATCCAATCTCAGGCAAAACTGGAACAGCTGTATTTATTCCAAAATATCAGAGTACCATCAAAAAGAGAACAACAAATAATTTATCTGTATTCACTGTTGAATTAGTTGCAATTCTCCTCGCTTTACAGTGGGTGGAGGAAATGAACATTGAGATAGCAATTATGTGTACTGATTATATGACAGCCCTGGAAAGTTTACAATCTGGTCATTCTGATAGAATTGATAGAATGAAAAATCTATCATCATTTACTCACCTTTAAGTGGTAAAGGGATATGTAGGGGGATTATGCATTGCATAAGTGCTACTACTAAGAGTGTAATGTCAATACAGCCTGACTCTTTTTCCAAGATGGCGCCGCCGTGTTCGGTCACCGTTCAGGTCGCTCCGCGAAGACTGTGCTTTTATTTACTATTTTACTTTCTTTTGCTCTCAATTTTTACAAATTTATCATCTGCATTGATCTGCTATGACAGCAAAACTCTTTTGGACATTGGTTACCGCTACACTGGACTGTTTCAGGACACTTTAACCGATCCTCTGTGGCCATCTGAGATTCATCGGAACGCCGAGTTGAACAATGGCCAGATTCAAAGGCGAAGAATCAAGAAACACTGTGGGAAACGCGCGGGGATCCGTAACAGACTAAGAAAAAGGGCATTCAGCCCACCTCTCCCGAGCATCATGCTCGCAAATGTCCAATCCTTGGAAAATAAGATGGACGATCTCAGAGCTAGGATAAGTTTTCAACAGGACATGAGAGACTGTAACATCTATTGTTTGTCCGAAACATGGCTCACGCCCGCGGTCCCGGACACAGCTGTGACGCCGTCGGAGAACTTCTCTGTTTTTCGGATGGACAGAACAGCCGAGGCCGGTAAATCCAAAGGCGGTGGAGTATGTTTCATGATCAACAAGAAATGGTGCAACCCCAGGAACATCACCATTCTCTTGCGGTCCTGCTCGCCTCATCTGGAACATTTAACAATCATCTGCCGCCCATGCTATCTGCTGACCGCCGTTTACATTCCACCACAGGCAGACACAGGGCTGGCTTTATCTGGCCTTCATGATGTTACCAGCGGCGTCATAAACAAACACCCCGATGCTGCGTTCATCGTCGCGGGCAATTTTAACAAAGCAAACCTAAAGAAAGTCTTGCCAAACTTTCACCAGCACATCTCCTGTCTTACACGAGGAGCAAATACACTGGATCATTGCTACTCTCTGTTTAAGAACGCCTATAAAGCGCGGTCACTTCCAGCTTTCGGCAAATCGGATCATGCCGTCATTTTCCTCACACCTGAATACAAACAAAGGCTCGTTCAGGAACCCCCGGTGAAGCGGGAAGTTAAACGCTGGTCATCCCATTCAGAGACCGCGCTACAGGCAGCTCTGGATGACGTCGACTGGGACATGTTCCGGGCGAGTTCATCTGACATCAGCGAGTTCATGGATGTGGCGCTTTGCTTCATCAACACGCTTACAGAGCAAGCCACACAAACAATAACAATAACGTCCTTCTCAAATCAGAAACCGTGGGTGGACAATTCAATCCACGTTGCAGTGAACACACGCACTGCCGCTTACAACGCCGGTCTCCTATCGGGGAACATGACTGAATACAGATCGTCCTGCTATGCTCTGCGACGCGCAGTTAAAGCCGCAAAGCTCCGTTATAAGGATCGAGTGGAGTCTCATTTCCAACTCAACGACTCACGGCGCATGTGGCAGGGTCTGAGGTCCATCTGTTCTTTTGGATCTAAATCCTCTGCAGAGGTGAGAGCTGATCCGTTACTTGTGAATGAGTTAAACTCTTTCTACGCTCGCTTTGTAATCGTGGCAGCGCGACTCTGCCAAGTGACGCGTCAGAGGGAATCACTCAGAGCAGCAACAACCACGTGATCTCTGTCTCGGAGGATGAAGTTCGGAGGGCACTCAAGCGTGTGGATGTCAGGAAAGCTGCCGGGCCGGATGGTATTTCAGGCCGTGTTCTGCGGTCCTGTGCTGATCAGCTCGCCGGGTTGTTTACATCTATCTTTAATGAGTCCCTCGCTACATCTGTGGTCCCCACCTCCTTCAAAAAATCCACTATCATCCCTGTCCCTAAGAACAGTAAACCCTCTTGCCTAAATGACTATCGTCCAGTGGCTCTCACGTCTATAGTCATGAAGGTCTTTGAGAGACTCATTAAAAACACCATTTGCTCCTTCATTCCTGACACTTTGGACCCTCTTCAGTTTGCCTATCGTCCCAATAGATCGACTGAAGATGCCATCTCTCATGTCCTCCACTCCTCCCTCACTCACATCGACAGCAAAGAGGGAACTACGTGAAGGCTGCTATTTATTGACTATAGCTCAGCCTTTAACACCATAGTTCCCATTAAGCTAACCGCCAAACTCCTGGATCTCGGCCTGAATTCTTCTCTCTGCCACTGGATTGAAGACTTCCTCACTGGCAGGCCTCAGGTGGTGAGTAGGCCAGTTCACCTCCACCTCCATCACCCTGAGTGTGGGAGCTCCACAGGGCTGTGTCCTGAGTCCCCTGCTCTACTCTCTCTACACACATGACTGTTTGTCCACACACAGCTCCACCTCTATCATCAAATTTGCTGATGATACTGTTGTCCTGGGCCTCATTTCCAACAACAATGAGACTGCATACTTGGGCGAGGTGGAGCATCTAACATCATGGTGCCAGGACAACTGTCTCTCTCTGAATGTTGGCAAGACCAAAGAAATGATTGTGGACTTCAGGAAGAGACAGCAACGGACATACTCCCTCTCATGATCAGCGGGTCACAGT
>CM031963.1:25198620-25209447 GCA_018749465.1 Paracanthobrama guichenoti | reverse complement strand
CACATTTTCCATGTTAACTTTTAAACATACACACGTTTTGTTGCAGATATAGATATTTGAAAAATGATTTTGACAATGTGATTTTTTTTTTTTTTTTTTTTTTTAAATGTTATACAAGTGATTTTATTATCTCTAAATATGAATTATAGAGTAAGTAGCATGACAAAATGACTTTTAACCAGCAGGTGGCACCAGAGAACCATGAATGAAAGAAGAATGAATGAATAAATTAATGAATTTGGTTGCTGCATTCCAGAGATATTAAGCAGCAAGTAAAAAATTCTGAAATTCGGGTCATAGAGAGTCCTCGATAGCCCCGTAGAATGAGACTATCCCTGGGGTCCTGGGAGACCGGAGTTATGCCTGGTTAAACGTGTACCTTTTGGGGCTTATATCTCAAAAACGGCTTGAGCAAAACGTTCGAAATTCAGGTCGATTGTAGGGCTGGATCTGCCCTTTAGAATGAGCTCCCACATGAACTCCTTCGTAGTCGGGTGCTATAGGTAAAATTCGGGGGTCCCGCGAAATGGCGATCTGCGAGAGGGCGTCCCAGAGGCCCGTGATGGTGGTGTTCGGGCAAGGGCCGGGAGTGGTCTTACCCACCCGAGTTTGACCGCGCTGGGACTTTCCGTTCCCGAGTTATGAGCGGTTTTGTACCGGGGTGTGACGTCATTTGCGGCCGCCATTTTGAAATGCGCCCGGTGGTTTTTCGCAAATATGTCAGCGAAAACTCAACGATAACGCCTGAAATTCATACCATTGATAGAGTTCATCTAGATGATTCGATAAAGGCAAGTGGAGATTTTCCTTAATCTTTTGACTGGCTACAATTTAAAATTACCCTAATATATTCAAACAAATGCAAAAGTTCAACTTATTTGGATAATTATTTATCTAGAGAGTCCAGAGAATTGTACTGCTTAGGTTTTATTCAGATTGAGTGAAAAACCTAGGAGTAGTTTGCAAAAGTATGTTTTTAACATAATCGTAAATATTTAATGAATGATTTGATTGACAGCAGTGGTTCTTGAGGCAAAGTTGTTCATCATGAGGAGATCTATCAAATGATATGCATATTGTGTGGATATGTCAAACACCACGTGATTACAGAGCCGTAAAACCTATTAGCGCCAACTAGTGGCCAATTTCTTAAAAAATTCTTACAGGCCTCTAGGACCATGAGGCGAACATGCCCACTGAGTTTTGTTACGATCGGCCTCCGTTAACCTTGTCTAATAGGTGCTCAAACTACATTGGTCGATAGCGGCCATGTTTTTTTGAGATATACTAATGTCCTCATAGATATACACTCACCTAAAGGATTATTAGGAACACCATACTAATGCTGTGTTTGACCCCCTTTCGCCTTCAGAACTACCTTAATTCTACGTGGCATTGATTCAACAAGGTGCTGAAAGCATTCTTTAGAAATGTTGGCCCATATTGATAGGATAGCATCTTGCAGTTGATTGAGATTTGTGAGATGCACATCCAGGGCACGAAGCTCCCGTTCCACCACATCCCAAAGATGCTCTACTGGGTTGAGATCTGGTAACTGTGGGTGCCATTTTAGTACAGTGAACTCATTATGTTCAAGAAACCAATTTGAAATGATTTGAGCTTTGTGACATGGTGCATTATCCTGCTGGAAGTAGCCATCAGAGAATGGGTACATGGTGGTCATAAAGGGATGGACATGGTCAGAAACAATGCTCAGGTAGGCCGTGGCATTTAAACGATGCCCAATTGGCACTAAGGGGCCTAAAGTGTGCCAAGAAAACATCCACCACACCATTACACCACCACCACCAGCCTGCACAGTAGTAACAAGGCATGATGGATCCATGTTCTCATTCTGTTTACGCCAAATTCTGACTCTACCATCTGAACAGAATCAACAGAAATTGAGACTCATCAGCCCAGGCAACATTTTTCCAGTCTTCAACTGTCCAATTTTGGTGAGCTTGTGCAAATTGTAGCCTCTTTTTCCTATTTGTAGTGGAGATGAGTGGTACCCGGTGGGGTCTTCTGCTGTTGTAGCCCATCCGCCTCAAGGTTGTGCGTGTTGGCTTCACAAATGCTTTGCTGCATACCTCGGTTGTAACGAGTGGTTATTTCAGTCAAAGTTGCTCTTCTATCAGCTTGAATCAGTTGGCCCATTCTCCTCTGACCTCTAGCATCAACAAGGCATTTTCGCCCACAGGACTGCCACATACTGGATGTTTTTCCCTTTTCACACCATTCTTTGTAAACCCTAGAAATGGTTGTGCGTGAAAATCCCAGTAACTGAGCAGATTGTGAAATACTCAGACCGGCCCGTCTGGCACCAACAACCATGCCATGCTCAAAATTGCTTAAATCACCTTTCTTTCCCATTCTGACATTCAGTTTGGAGTTCAGGAGATTGTCTTGACCAGGACCACACCCCTAAATGCATTGAAGCAACTGCCATGTGATTTGGTTGATTAGATAATTGCATTGAGAAATTGAACAGGTGTTCCTAATAATCCTTTAGGTGAGTGTAGATAGTCCCTTGGGTCAAGACACGCCATGCCAATTTTCAAGTCAGTTGGGCTAGTGGTTGGCTGGTTATAGCCTTTTTTTTCATGTTATAGTGCCACCAAGTGGCCAACTTTTTTTATCGCGTCCAAAGACTGAGCCCATACACGTGTACCAAGTTTGGTTAAGATATCTAATTTCCTCCTTTATTATTTATAATAAAGGAGAAAGTTATAGCCCTTTTATTAGTAAAATCATTTTCAATTTTACATTATTTTAGTACAATTTTCAGGGCTACGGGCTTGAACCCCTAATAATAATAAAAATCAGTACAATTACAATAGGGTTTCAGCCCTACGGGCTTAAACCCCTGATGATGATGATGATGATTAATAATAATAATAATAATAATAATAATAATAATAATAAAAATCCTTACAATTACAATAGGGTTTCAGCACTTTGTGCTTGAACCCCTAATAAAAATCCTTACAATAGGGTTTCAGCACTTCGTGCTTGAACCCCTAAAAATCTGTACAATTACAATAGGGTTTCAGCACTTTGTGCTTGAACCCCTAAAAATCAGTACAATTACAATAGGGTTTCAGCACTTCGTGCTTGAACCCCTAAAAATCAGTACAATTACAATAGGGTTTCAGCACTTCGTGCTTGAACCCCTAATAATAATAAAATTCCTTACAATTACAATAGGGTTTCAGCACTTCGTGCTTGAACCCCTAATAATAATAATAAAAATCCTTACAATTACAATAGGTTTTCCTGACAGGGTTCCCTTCCCTGTATAGTTTACAGTAAGACTGCACAAAAAAATCGCATTTTACATGAAATCGTGGTTATGAAATTGCAACAGCTGCGATTTTATCTTTTATGTGCAGTTTGTGCAGGATGACTCTGTGGTCAGTAGTAAATGTTTCTCCATCTGAAAGCACTGCGAGTTTGAGTCGCTTATAACGTGCATTTGAAAAAGCAACGCGTCAAACATCTTTCCAAACATGAGAAGCATTTAGTCCTGTTTAATCAATCTTTGATGCAATCTTTTGCATTTCAATCTGTTTATTCAGCTCATCGATAGTATGACGTTCATAGGGATTTCCATGAATTACGTGTGTTATTGTACTTCTGCAGCACATATTTGGAGTACTCTGCGAAGAGCGCCCTCTGGCTTGCAGATGGCGCAGCATTTACTAGCATTTACTGCGCATGCAATAATCTCAGCCTTTGCCAAATTGCTGCGGTTTTATCGCGATTTTATCGTGCAGCCCTAGTTTACAGCATTAGTTGAGATTGTTTTCCTTTATGAATTGACATACTGTACCTGAAATAAGGTTTCACAATATACTTGCTGCACAAACTGCCACAGACTTCTACAAAAGATCTTGAAAAAAAGTTGTTTGCGGTCCAGCCAGAACTCACTGTTGAGTGAGTGATATGCTGAGAGGGGGGGGGTCCACGATGATGCTTTTTCTATTAGATAAATATATGTGGACAAAGTTTTTTTTTTTTTTTTTTTTTTGTGGAAAAAAGTTATTCTCAAGCTAAAATGCATTCAATGTAATGTTGAAGTACACTTCTGCTTAAATGTTACTGTAACTAATTGCTGAAATCGCTCATGTTTCAACAGATTGATCTGTCCCAGCTCTCACCAGAGGAGAAGTGGAGGTCTGTACCTTTCTTTATTATTTTTATTATTTCAAATATATTCACACACACAATCATTAATGTGTATAGTTTCTGCAATTATATTTATATTTATTTTACAAAATATTTATTAAAAGGCAGCAGGTGGCTTAGTGGATAGCACTGTCACTTCAAGAAGGTATCTGGTTTGAATCCCGGCTCAAATCCTGCTCAGCCAGGAGGCCTTTTTGTGCGGAGTTTGCATGTACTCCCTGCAGGGTTCCCACACTTCTTCAAAGTACTTTCATTTCAGATATTTTGGGTTTGAGCACTGGAAAACATGTGAAAACAAACATAGATACTTGAATTAAACATGAACCAGGGTTCATACAAGGTGCTTGAAGTACTTGACTTTCTGAAAATGAAGTCCTGGAAAACCCCTGAAAACAGCCATATTTATGACGAGGTACTAGAAAAGGGCTTGAATGATTGAAAGACAATATATACGAATTTAGTGTTTAATTTTTTTCAAGAAACACAACCTTCTGCTGTAGTTCGTCTAATATAGATAGAGCCATTTCACATGGTTATAGGCTTGATATTGCGCACATTTCCAAGTATATGATACAGATTTCATTCTTCAGGCCAATCATATTTTTGTGGGGGTAATTTGAATCAGGCAACACCCCTACTGCTTGCACAGTCCTATAGCTCTATCTGGGTCGACATTTCATTCAGTAACATTAGGCAGTTTTGATTTATATGATGTTTAATGTTGATGATCACGTTATTTTTACATATGCATCTGCTTACTACGGAGTCCCGCACATGACGTGCAAGAAAAAAAAACCAGTAAATTGTGCACACGATTTACTAAATCGTTTCCTCGATTTATAAATCATGCGCACAATTTACCATTTCAATCCCTTGATTTGCTAAATCATGCGGACGATTTACAAACCCGATTCCAAAAAAGTCAGGACACTGTACAAATTGTGAATAAAAACAGAATGCAATGATGTGGAAGTATCAAATTTCAATATTTTATTCACAATACAACATAGATGACATATCAAATGTTTAAACTGAGAAAATTTATAATTTTAAAGGAAAAATAAGTTGATTTTAAATTTCATGGTATCAACACATTTAAAAAAAGTTTGCACAAGGCCATGTTTACCACTGTGTGGCATCCCCTCTTCTTTTTCTAACAGTCTGCAAACGTCTTGGGACTGAGGAGACAAGTTGCTCAAGTTTAGGAATAGGAATGTTGTCCCATTCTTGTCTAATACAGGCTTCTAGTTGCTCAACTGTCTTAGGTCTTCTTTGTCGCATCTTCCTCTTTATGCGCCAAATGTTTTCTATGGGTTTTATACTCAGGTGTGTATAAAAAGAAACCCAGTACACAAGACCTTCACATCAACTGCAACTAGACCTCTGCAAACATGCCTAAGATTCACCCTGAGACTAAAATTTTGATTGTCAAGAGGCTGAAGACCAGATCCACTGCTGATGTGGCAGACACCTTCAGTGTGTCTCAGCGTCAAGTACAGAGGATAAAAAAAAAGATTTGAAGAGACTGGAGACGTTTTTGACAAGCCCAGGTCAGGCAGACCCCACAAGACAACTGCTCAAAAGGACCCAAGGCCAGCCCATTTTCCACTGCAGCAGAGCTCCACGAGACCTGGTCACCTGAAGTCCCTGTGTCAACCAGAACAGTTTGTCGGATTCTGTCTCAAAATGGCCTCCATGGTCGAATCAGTGCCCAGAAGCCAGCACTAAACAAAAGACATTTGAAAAACCGTGTGGCATTTGCCAAGGCCCACAGCCTGCTAAAAGGATGGACGCTGGAAAAGTGGCAGAAGGTGGATTTTTTTTTTTTTTCAAATGAATCTTCTGTTGAATTACACCACAGTCGCCGCAAATATTGCAGGAGACCTACTGGAGCCTGCATGGATCCGAGATTCACCCAGAAATCAGTGAAGTTTGATGGCGGAAAAATCATGGTCTGGGGTTACATCCAGTATGGGGGTGTGCAAGAGATCTGCAGGGTGGAAGGCAACATCAATAGTCTAAAATACCAAGAAATCTTAGCTACCGCTTATATTCCCAACCATAAAAGAGGCCAAATTCTGCAGCAGGATGGTGCTCCATCGCATACTTCCATATCCACATCAAAGTTCCTCAAGGCAAAGATGATCAAGATGCTCCAGGATTGGCCAGCCCAGTCACCAGACATGAACATCATTGAGCATATGTGGGGTAGGATGAAAGAGGAAGCATGGAGGACGAAACCAAAGAATATTGATGAACTCTGGGAGGAATGCAAGACTGCTTTCTTTGCTATTCCTGATGACTTCATCAATAAATTGTATGAATCCTTGCCAAACTGCATGGATGCAGTCCTTCAAGCTCATGGAAGTCATACAAGATATTACATTTGGATCTCACAGCACCACTACTTAATTTGCTGACATATTTTTGTATTTGCAGTAAATTTGTTCAATTTCTGTATGGGCGACAACTTTTGTCTTGCCAAAATTTGACCTTTCTGTCTTGATTTAAATGATAAATCTTTTTTCAGTGAAACTAATTTATTTCAGTGCATTAAACCTCATTTGGGAGGGTTTTAGCTTTTCATATGAGCTATTTCTAACACCAATTGATTAATTAAAAAGTCAGGTTAATAGCAGGCGTTTCTACAAAATAGATAAGCGACAAGACTTTTGTCAGGGACTGTATTCCTGAGCCCATGTTGTGATTTCCATTACAGTAGCATTCCTGTATGTGATGCAGTGCCGTCTAAGGGCCTGAAGATCACGGGCATCCAGTATGGTTGTCCGGCCTTGACCCTTACGCTCAGAGATTGTTCCAGATTCTCTGAATCTTTGGATGATATTATGCACTGTAGATGACGATAACTTCAAACTCTTTGCAATTTTTCTCTGAGAAATTAGTAAATTGTGCGCACAATCTATAAATCGAGGTAACAAATTAGTAAATCGTGCACACAATTTATTTATATATATATTTATTATTATTATTTATTTATTTATTTTTTATTTTTTTCCCTGCATGTCATGTTCGAGACTCGTAGCTTACATACAATCGCTTGAAAGGGCGAAGGCCCTATTGTTCTTCTAAGGATTATTCTTCTAAGGATTATTATTACGGCCCAAGCCCTGAAAGGGCGAAGGCCCTATTGTTTTTCTAAGGATTATTATTATTATTAGGCCCAAGCCTGAAAGGCGAAGGCCCTATTGTTCTTCTAAGGATTATTATTATTATTATTATTATTATTAGGGCCCAAGCCCTGAAAGGGCGAAGGCCCTATTGTTCTTCTAAGGATTATTATTATTATTATTATTATTATTATTATTATTATTATTATTATTTTCTTTCGCCTTTTGGCCTTTTTGGGGCCCTTAACATGCTCGAAAACTCTTGAAACTTTGCACACTTGTCGGAACGCGCGGCCATCAGGGTTTGGGCTGGGTTTGGTACCCGGGTGTGGCAGGGGGGCTCGACAGCGCCTCCTTGAAGAAAAAAAAAAAAAAAAAAACTGTCCATAAATCAAAAACGCTTGCATGTATTAATATGAAACTCGGTATACATATAGAACTCATCGGGCGAACAACATCCGCGCTCTAAGTTATCGTCAGCCCAACAGGAAGTGAGCTATTATGGGTCGTTTTAAAACGCATACTGTGGAATTTGAAATACTCCTCCTAGGCGATTAACCCGATCAGCACCAAACTCGGTGAGCATGAAGTCAAGGCATTGAGGATGCTAAATTGCGAGCGGATTTTTGATATCTCGAACGGTTTGGCCGTGGCAGGAGACGAATTTATGGCGAGAAATGGGAAACAGGAAGTGTGTTATAACTTCTGCATACATTGACCGATTTGGATGAAACTTCAGCTGTGTGTTCATTGTAAGAGGCCAATCACATGGATATGACTTTTGTGAGTCGAAGTTTTAGCGCCACCAACTGGCAGCAGGAAGTGTGTCACTTTCAAAAATGCTTTGAAATCACGTCTTATTTTCACCCAATTTACTTCAAACTTCATCAGTATAATGTCAAAACATGGCAGATATAGACATATGAATGGATTCCTGATATTTTAAATTCTGTTGCCGTGGCAACGTGTCAAAGTTGAATAATCTTTTAGGGTGTTTTTGAGACTCTTAGCATGCTTGAAATGGCATGAAACTCAACACACACATCAGTGATGTCTTCCAGTATATATGGCCAAAGTCTTAGAAACGGGCGTGGTGGAGGGGCTCAGTAGCGCCACCTTTTGACAAAAGTGGGGGGGTTAGTTTTATCTACAGTCACCAAACTCTGTATATATATTGTTCTCATCAAGCCGGACATCTTTCTAATTTACAGTCATTAGCTCTGACCAACAGGAAGTCAGATATTTTGGTTTGAATTTGGAATTTTGGATAAATCAGGCTCTGAGTTATTATAAACTATTCGTAGGAGATGAATGGAATCAACACCAAACTCGGTCAACATGAAACAAAGACACTGAAGATGCTATAGTGCGAACGATTATAGGATATCTCAAACGGTGCTGCTATGGCGAGGGATTAAATGAAGGACAAAAAAGGGAAACAGAAAATGTCTAATTTCTTGTAAAATCATTGTTTGATTTAAATTAAATTAAGATTGTATGTTCGGTAATTGAACCTGGGTGAATTTAAAATGAATGTACTATTTTTCAGATCAATATATTTATTTTATTTAATATATTTCATCTGAATCTTATTTTGTCTGCCCTCCCTTCAATGTCCAATAGATGGCACTGTTGACTTAGTTTTGATGGGGACAAAAAACCTGTTTCCCTCTCTGTCTCTGTCTCTGTCTCTGTGTGTGTGTGTGTGTGTGTGTGTGTGTGTGTGGAGGAGGGGGTGGGTGGCTGACAGCTAAAGCATGCCTCTCTGTCTATGCCTCTGGCTCTTTCTCTCTGTGTGTGTGTGTGTGTGTGTGTGTGTGTGTGTGTGTGTGTGTGTGTGTGTGTGTGTGTGTGTGTGTGTGTGTGGGGGGGAATGGGTGGCTGACAGCTAAAGCATGCCTCTCTGGCTCTTTCTCTCTCTTTGTGTGTGTGTGTGTGTGTGTGTGTGTGTGGGGAATGGGTGCACCTGCAGTATTCTGAATGTCATTCTGAACTTGATTTGAAGAGCACTGCAATATAGTTTTATATGATTAGTTTCATAATTATGTTAATAAAAATATAAAAAGACCTTTAGATAAATACTGGACTTAAGGACTTTAAAAAATGTAAGCTGCAAAAGATAACTTTGCACTCATTTCAAAGGGACCTATGACATCATCTGACATGAAACTCATCTAAATTGAATTGATCTCATAGATGTTGTGGTTTGTGGTCATAGCAGCACCGACTGCTGCAGTTAATGAGGTGAATTCAAATGACTTTGACAGTCATTTTATTAAAACATTATTTTAGCTACAAAAAATAAATAAATAAACAACTTGCCTAATGTACTTTACGTAATGATGATTGATCTTAAGATATTTTAACGTATAATATGTGTTGTGCGTACCCATGTTTACACGTACGCAACAATAGAGTTTAGATGCGTTTCATATCATAGGCTATCACAAATAACTATCACTTTAGTGTGAAAAAACGTTTTTAGAAAAACTATACAAATACCTTGAATTAAATACTGGCCTTCTGGACTTACAAATTTTTGAGCTGCAAAAGATAACTGCGCATATTTGAAAGTGACCTATTATATCCTATGACAATAAAATTAATCTATATTTCAATGACATCATGGGTGTGGTTTGTGGTCATAGTGGCACCAGCTGCTGCGGTAAATGTGGCATATTTAAAATATTTTTAAAAAAATATTCTCCTGTTTAAATGCATATTGTCTGTCATGCACAGTCGCCCTGAAGCCACTGGGGTGGCGGTGCCACCGGCTTGGGCCCGTCATCGCTGCTCACAGCTTTAATTATTATTATTATTATTTTTCTTTCGCCTTTTTGGCCTTTTTGGAGCCCTTAACATGCTCGAAAACTCTTGAAACTTTGCGCACTCGTCGGAATGTGCGGCCATCAGGGTTTGGGCTGGGTTTGGTACCCGGGCGTGGCAGGGGGGCTCGACAGCGCCCCCTTGAAAAAAAAATAAAACTGTCCATAAATCAAAAACGCTTGCATGTATTAGTATGAAACTCGGTACACATATAGAACTCATCGGGCCGAACAACATCCGCGCTCTAAGTTATGCATCAGCCCAATAGGAAGTGAGCTATTATGGGTCGTTTTAAAACGCATACTGTGGAATTTGAAATACTCCTCCTAGGCGATTAACCCGATCAGCACCAAACTCGGTCAGCATGAAGTCAAGGCATTGAGGATGCTAAATTGCGAGCGGATTTTTGATATCTCGAACGGTTTGGCCGTGGCAGGAGACGAATTTATGGCGAGAAATGGGAAACAGGAAGTGTGTTATAACTTCTGCATACATTGACCGATTTGGATGAAACTTCAGCTGTGTGTTCGTTGTAAGAGGCCGATCACATGGATATGACTTTTGTGAGTCAAAGTTATAGCGCCACCAACTGGCAGCAAGAAGTGTCACTTTCAAAAATGCTTTGAATCACCGTCTTTTCACCCGATTTACTTCAAACTTCATCAGTATAATGTCAAAACAT
>CM031963.1:25186120-25196120 GCA_018749465.1 Paracanthobrama guichenoti | reverse complement strand
CAGGGTTCGGGCTGAAAATTGTACCCGGGCGTGGCAGGGGGGCTCAACAGCGCCCCCTTGAAAAACTTGGTCCATATATCAAACACACTTGCACGTACATTTATGAAACTCGGTACACATATAGAGCTCATCGGGCCAAACAACTTCCGCACTCATAGTCATTAGCTTCGCCCAAAAGGAAGTGAGCTATTGTGGGTTGTTCGGAAAAACCATGCTCTGGAATTTGAAATACTCCTCCTAGGCGAATAACCCGATCAGCGCCAAACTCAGTCAGCATGAAGTCAAGGCATTGAGGATGCTAAATTGTGAACGGATTTTTGATCTCTCGAACGGTTTGGCCGTGGTGGGAGACAAATTTATGGCGAGAAATGGGAAACAGGAAGTGTTATAACTTCTGCATACATTGACCGATTTGGATGAAACTTCAGCTGTGTGTTCGTTGTAAGAGGCCGATCACATGGATATGACTTTTGTGAGTCAAAGTTATAGCGCCACCAACTGGCAGCAGGAAGTGCTTGTTTGATCAAAAATGCTTTGAATCACCGTCTTATTTTCACCCGATTTACTTCAAACTTCATCAGTATAATGTCAAAACATGGCAGATATAGACATATCAATGGATTCCTGATATTTTAAATACTGTTGCCGTGGCAACGTGTCAAAGTTTAATAATCTTTTAGGGTGTTTTTGAGACTCTTAGCATGCTTGAAATGGCATGAAACCCAACACACACATCAGTGATGCCTTCCAGTAGATATGGCCAAAGTCTTAGAAACGGGCGTGGTGGAGGGGCTCAGTAGCGCTACCTTTTGACAAAAGTGGGGGGGTTAGTTTTATCTACAGTCACCAAACTCTGTATATATATTGTTCTCATCAAGCCGGACATCTTTCTAATTTACAGTCATTAGCTCTGACCAACAGGAAGTCAGATATTTTGGTTTGAATTTGGAATTTTGGATAAATCAGGCTCTGAGTTATTATAAACTATTCGTAGGAGATGCATGGAATAGACACCAAACTCGGTCAAAATGAAACAAAGACACTGAAGATGCTATAGTGCGAACGATTATAGGATATCTCAAACGCTGCTGCTATGGCGAGGGATTAAATGAAGGACAAAAAAGGAAACAGAAAATGTCTAATTTCTTGTAAAATCATTGTTTGATTTAAATTAAATTAAGATTGTATGTTTGGTAATTGAACCTGGGTGAATTTAAAATGAATGTACTATTTTTCAGATCAATATATTTATTTTATTTTATATATTTAATCTGAATCTTATTTTGTCTGCCCTCCCTTCATTGTCCAATAGATGGCACTGTTGACTTAGTTTTGATGGGAAAAAAACCCTCTTTGTCTCTGGTTCTGCCTATGGCTCTGCCTATGGCTGTGTGTGTGTGTGTGTGTGTGTGTGTGTGTGTGTGTGTGTGTGAGTGGAGGGGGGGATGGGTGGCTGACAGCTAAAGCATGCCTCTCTGTCTATGCCTCTGCCTCTTTCTCTGTGTGTGTGTGTGGGTCCAATAGATGGCACTGTTGTCTTAGTTATGAAGCAATTATGTTATGAAGTGTGTGTAAGGGGGATGGGTGCACCTGCAGTATTCTGAATGTCAAAGTCAGCTTTATTGTCAATTCTGCCATACGTACAGTACATACAGAGAATTGAAATTCTATGACTCTCAGACCCTAGGTGCCTAACAACAACAAAACAATAATAACAACAAAAGTTTAACAGTAACAACAACAGAAGAAAGATTAAAAAAAGATGGATAAAGTGAATTATAGAGGAAAAGTGGCGATGGCAAATAGTGCAAACAATAGTAACAATAGTGCAATTTCAGATTTAAGTCGTAGGTATAAAATAAAATTATAAGAGTGTGTGCAAAAAAAAAAAAAGTCTGTAAGAGGGGAGACCAATTCCTCAGAGAGACAATATAATGAGGTAGATGAAGGGAGGAGAACTGGGGGGGGGTGATTCCCAGATCAGGTGCGTGGGGCAGAAGAGGGGAGAGTCGGCAGAGTCGGGAGGGAGTTCAATGCCCTGACAGCTTGGGGAATGAAGCTGTCCTTCAGTCTGCTGGTCCTTGCTTGGAGACTGCGTAGCCTCCTCCCTGATGGCAGCAGACTGAAGAGGCTTTGCGGGAGAGGCGGGAGTTATAAATGACCTGGAGGGGTGGGAGAGAGACACCAACGATCTTCTCAGCTGCTCTCACTATGCGCTGAAGTGCTTTACGGCAGGATGCGTTGCAGGCGCCGTACCACACAGTGATGCAGCTGGTCAGAATGCTCTCGATGGTGCCTCTGTAGAAGGTGCGCATGATGGGGGCTGGGGCTCCGGCTCTTCTCAGCTTGCGGAGAAAGTAGAGTCGCTGCTGTGCTTTCTTGGTCAGTGCTGTGGTGTTGGCGGTCCAGGAGAGGTCCTCTGTGATATGTACACCCAGAAATGTGGTGCTCCTCACCCTTTCCATGGTCACACCGTTGATGGTCAGTCGTGCTGGGTGTGCATTCTCCTCCTGAAGTCAACAACAATATCCTTCGTCTTCTCCACGTTCAGAGAGAGATTGTTGTCGCCACACCACCTGGCCAGGCGGCTCACCTCGCTCCTGAAGTTTGTCTCATCATCGTTGCGAATGAGACCAACTACGGTCGTGTCGTCTGCAAACTTGATGAAGAGATTGCTGTTGTGTATGGGTGTGCAGTCATGTGTCAGCAGAGTGAAAAGGAGGGGGCTCAACACACATCCCTGAGGGGCTCCAGTGTTCATGATGATGGAGCTGGATGAGTTACTGCCGACCCGAACTGCCTGAGGTCTTCCGTCAGGAAGTCCAATAGCAACCAGTTGCACATCGATGTGCTGAGTCCCAGCTGTGACAGTTTTTGAGTGAGCTGTAGAGGGATGATTGTATTGAATGCTGAACTAAAATCTATGAACAGCATTCTGACATAAGTGTCTTTATTTTCCAGGTGTGTGAGTGCTGAATGGACGGTAGTGGCGATGGCGTCATCGGTCGAGCGTTTAGACCGATATGCAAATTGGTAGGGGTCCGGGAAGGGGGGGAGGACAGACTTAATGTGGTGCATGACAAGCCACTCAAAGCACTTCATAAGGATGGGGGTAAGTGCGACTGGACGGTAGTCGTTGAAGCAGGATGGAGATGATTTCAAAGGGACTGGAATGATGGTGGTTGCTTTGAAGCATGTGGGGACGACAGCTTGACTCAGTGAGATGTTGAAGATGTCTGTGAAGACATCAGTGAGTTCCTCTGCACAGTCTCTCAATACACGTCCAGGAATGTTGTCAGGACCTGGAGCTTTGCGTGCGTTGACCCTGCTGAGGGATCTTCTCACGCTGTCCCTGGGCAGTGACAACATCAGGTCATCGGGAGGAGGTGGTGACTTCTGTGCAGTGGTGCTGTTGTCCAATCTCTGAACCCTTGTGCGAGGCGTGTCCACGTTAATTGTGAATTTTCCAGGGTAAAAGCGAACAATGGCTGAGTTCGGCGATCAACAGGAATGCTGAAAAAAGCCCTAGAAATATCTAAAACAGTAAAAAATGAATGTTGAGAAGGAATAGAATTAATTATAGTTTGCACATCAGGTACAATAGGAGACAAAGGTGTTACTAACTCGTTAACTTTTCTCAAATCTTGAGTTAAACGCCAAGAACCATTTGCTTTCCTAATTGGATTAATTGGTGTATTATAAGGTGAATGAGTGTGCACCAGGATGCCTTGAGCCAGTAGTCTATCAATAACAGGAAGAATACCATCCACCTTTTCTTTAGAGAGGGGGTATTGTTTCTGATACACAGGCTTGTCTGTGATTAGCTTAGCAGCATAGGGCTGGACATCAATTAATCGTGTTTCATCCTTATGGGCCGCCCAAAATTTGGGGTGGACGCCCTCAATTTCCTCTTTGAGCTCAGTTGCAGACTCATCCTCGAGGAGAGCATTTCCTGTATCAACAGTGAGAGAGTAGGCTGCAGGAAACATAAGTTGTAGAGAGTCAGCGTCAAAGTGAAGTTGAATACCTAATTTATGCATCAAATCTCTACCCAAAAGGCAGAATGGAGAATCGGGTATAATTGCAAAAGCATGCATTTTAAACAATGATGGGATATCATTAGAAGTAACCGGAACTGTTGGTGTCATTTCGCATTTTATAGGTACACCGTTGATTCCCACTGAGTTCACATGTTTTCCTGTAATCGAGCCTTCATAAACAAGTGAAGATACAGATGAGATGGTTGCACCACTGTCAATGAGAAAGAAATAGGGTTTATGGTCAACATTTAACTCAATAAATGGCAAAACGGTTGACACATTCGGATAACTTAAAGAAATCAGTGAAAAATTATCAAAAGAAGGATTAGTTGAACTGGAGCTGAGTCATTGTGGCCAGGAAATGGGATAGACTGGATTTTGTTTGTCAGTCTTTGCAGCAGGGGGCGCTATTGGCCTTTGCTTAGTGCCACCAGAGCCCTTTTTTCTCTGCCTTTCTGACCTTTGTTTCAAATCCCACTCTTTTTTCCTACAGTCTCTTTGAAAATGGCCTGGTTTGCCACAATAAAAACAGCATCTCACATTTCCAGACTGTTGCGGGCCAGGATTCACAGCAGCATTAGCTTGAAGCATTGCAGGAGTCTTGCCCCGGGAGACATCAAAGGCTCCAGCAGAGGAAAGCTCACGCAAGCGTCGTCCCAATTCATCAACAGAAATTGTAGTAATATTTGGAGTAGTTATGCGAATTAACTGTGCAGTGTCCTTGTTCATATTATTTAGGAACGTATTTAAGAACAACGGACAATTTTGATCAATAGGAATCGCAGATTCCTCCACCCAAGCATGTCTAAATCTGTTAAAGAATGCAACAGGGCTTTCTCCAGTTCTCTGTTTGGCATTGGCTGCATGCGAAATGTCTTGTTTAGCAAAGACACTCTCAGCAAAAAAGCAGTCAATTGCTTGAAAAATTCTTTTGAGTTTACCTGAGCTGGCCCATACCCAATCAGCATCGTCTTCATCATCATCAGAATCAGCAAATAAAAGCACCTGTGATTGTTTAGACAAATCAAGGGGGTTAACATCTACCCGAGACACTACACGTCGTGTAGGCGGTGTATCATATATGGGGTTTAAGTAATCAATTTCCCCAATAATTTCCTCTTCCGTAATTTCTGCAGGCAGTGTTTTAGTCAAAATAAAACGATAATCTCGCCCCGTCAGTTGACTGTAAGCTGTTAACCGTTTCAGCACTGCTACAAATTGGTGTGGTGTTTTAGAAGGATCCGGCAGATCTTTACAAATTACCACTGCTTCTGTCACACTCAATGGAGTGATTTTTAAATCCATCAGGAATTTGTACAAACGGAAAAACTTCTGTTGTGGTTGGTAACTGCGGATATAATCGATTAGTCAAGGGCTTTGGACCTTCAGCAGAAACAACACATTCATACGGGGGGAGGGGTGTTTGAGAGAGAGAGCTCTCTTCTTTCTTCATCTCTGGCCCTTTATCCCAATAAGTTTTCATCTTCATCCAAATTTTATACGAATCTTTCATATAATTTTTCGGCCAGTCTGGGTCACCCCAGGAATTAAAAATCATATATTTTGCGGCACGCATATTTTCATCCTTAAAGGAACCATCGCGGGGAAACGGATCTAATTGTATTTTCCCTTCTGACCATCCCGCGAGATTTGAGAGATAGGGTTCTGTGTAAAATACTTTATTGTTGCGATTCATGAAATCCTTTGGGGATTCCCCCATTAATGGTCGACTAATCGTGTCACCCATTTGAAACAGCCAACAAAGATTTCTCCTTTACTTTAATGCAAGCCTTACAATTTTAGAAAATTGACAAATAAAATAAAAGTCTGCAGCTTTATATTAACTTTTTATACTTTTGGTATTTTTATTTTTATTTTGACCGAAATAATAATATTTTTATTCAATATTATTCATTAAATTGCCAACAAGGACTGAGGATACTACAATGAAATAGACTCAAGAGAAAGAGACTTCAACTCAAACTCATCTATTCATCTTCCCACGAATAAAATCCGTGAGGATAACACCAAAAATGAAAGGTTGATCAGTCCCTTTTCACTCTTCCCGCATTTATCAAAAAATACGAGGATCCCCACTTTTAACAAATATGAAAAAAGTGCAGCACAAAAATACAAGGATCTATTTCTCAACAGACAGTAAGATGCACTTAAGCATTTTATTTCTTACCTGTCTGGAGAAATCCCGGACGAGCCCCCAAATTGTTAGGTTTTTGCACCTTCGTGCCTCATCCCAGTTTTCTGTTTTGGCAATTGAATGAACTCAGTGCTGAGGGAGAGTGTAACATCTCACTTTATTTGATGTAGAATTAGTGGTTATATACAAAGAATACAAGGGGTGTAGAAAAGGTTTAACCAATGAGAAAGAGTACATCCTATAGCTCAGGGTATAGGAATGTGATGCATATAGAAAAACAAGTCCAAATATGGTACTCTCCTTGTCCACCATCCAGGCTCTCCTTGAGCTCCTGAAGACCCTTAACAGAAACCTATTCCTTACAGGGATGGGTCCCATATGTTAAACATAGGAACATAGAGAATACAGCTTCCACACACAGGAGAAAACCTTCTGTCCCATTTCTTTCAATGCTGAGACCAACATAAAATCTATCAGTAACCAACTGCATTTAAGTGAATACTCGCCAAGACAGGCATTTTGACATTTATTCTGTGTTCACGCCTGAGTGCAAACAAGAAATGGAACTGAATTCTGGTTCACGTGTTGTGGCGGCTTTCTGTGCGTGAGCTTCAGACAGCGCAAACACCACTTTGAGTTTTATTGTGGAATTGTGCGCTTAACTCTAACATCAAGCACATCTTGTTTTTTCTTTCATGTGTTTCTTTATTGCTCTAAAGCAGGAGTCAGCAACCTATGGCATGCATGCCAACTCTGTCACATGGAGGGGTAATCGCTGGCACGTGAGCAAAAGCGAGATATGTGCTTGCATTTCATTCAGATGCATACAGATCTAAATTTTGAGGTAATCATTCCTCATAGTAACAAAGCTTGTTTTATTAAGTTGGGAATTATAAATGCTATTAAAGTGTGAGAATTAAACTGCGCAAGTTCAATGAAAGCGCACAGCTCTGACTCGCACACAAGTTACTGATTTACAGCTTACTGACTTACAGATGTAAATTAGGACAATACTTGGGTGATCAACTCAGGTGATGTTAATTTTGCAAGAGAGAGTTCAAATGTTAATTTCCTTAAACATCCTTTGTTTTCTCGAGTAGTCGTTCCTCAGTCCAGACAGCTCGACATCTTCCAGTTTCTCCAGTCTTACAAGTTCTATTAAACATTCCACACATTGAAATGACTGTGGTTTGACTGTGGCATTGTGTCATTATCACAGGCTAAACAACCTAACAGTGCCTCCTCTAACCACAACTTTTTTTTTTATACTGTAAAAAAAAAAAAATCCCCATAAAATGAACGGTAAAAAACCGGCAGCTGTGGTTGACAGAACTTTACCGTAAAAAATACTGCAGCAACGTTTTAGGTTTTACAGGACAGCACCATATAATTTAAAGGTTTATAATGTAATAATTACGGTTAAAAAACATTTATTTTACAGTTCAAAACTGTATAATTTAAAGGTTTATACATTTAATTTTACAGTAAAATACCGTTAAATTTACTTTTTTTGTGAAAAAGAACAAGTCATTGTGTAATTTACAGTGAAAAAACGTAAATTGACATTCCCAGAATTCCTGTGACACTTCAATTTGATGTATTTTTATTGAAATAACTCTTTCTTAGTTTTTGTTCTAATCAGTCATGTACATTTAAGGTTTTATGTTATCTAATGTTGTTAAATTAATGTTTATTGCATTTTTTTATTTTATGTGTTACCATGATGGTGTTTGGTGTTTAGTGTTTGTGTGAGTGACGATATATTAACGTTGTCCTCCTAAAAGCTGCTTGTGATGAGCTTTGATTCATCATGTGATTCTCATCACTCCCAGTGGCACAGTAATTAACTCAGAAACTTAATGCCACTTCATGACAAAAAGGTTGCCGACCCCTGCTCTAAGTGTCAGTAACTTCAAGCAGTACTGCACTTTAACAGCAGGTTATCACAATACCTTTATAATATCAGTATACCATGCCTCACTAGAGGAAAAATCTAAAAATTAAACATTTTCAGTGGTATCTGGTGAGTTTCAACCAAATTAGTCCTAATAGTAATAGCAATAATAGTTATCCATTTGGCTATTTTCCGCTAGCACAGACCAGCAACATAATTTTAGGTTACAGCCCACAAGTTGAAAACTACTGCTGCAAGTTACTTGTGCCAAATCTAAATGAGCAAGTAACAGTTAAAAGATTGCATCTTTAAAAACTGATTATGTAATTGATTGTTTATAAATGTCTACTTAATTTAAGGTCTTTTTTTTTTTTTTTTTTTTTGCAGGTTGGAACATGCTAAAATGCATGCCAAACACAAAGGGCATGAAGCCATGCATGCAGAGATGGTTCTCATTCTCATTGTCACACTCGTCATTGCTCAACTTGTCCTGGTTCAGTGGAAACAGAGACACCCCAAATCATACAATGTAAGCCCATTATTTGCTCCTCACACACACCAACACACACTCATGCACAAAATAAAGTGGATTCAGCACACGTTTGAGCTTTAAGCTAAAATACTTTAAAATCATTGTTTTCTTGTTTTCCCCCCATCAAACTACACTCCGTAGTCCGTAATGGCAAATCAAAAACCAGATTAGTGATTACTTTGCAAATTCTGAGGCACAGTCACAATGCAAAAGATAAAGATCGCCTAAAATAACTCAACTCATTCTTTGTTCCTCCACCAAAAGATGGATGCGTTAAGATGCATTTAAGATTAAGATGCGTTTTGGTCAATCACATCACAAGATGATGCTAAATACAGGTGTAAATGGAGTCTAAAACTTTTTTTGAGCTTGTCCACTTTCGACTACTACCAGAGGTAGTCGAAAACATTCTACTGGATTGCTTTTATAGCGTAGGGATGGGCCGATTAAACCATTTCATATCGAATTGCGATAAAATTCATGTCGATAATGATGATGAGATCTGGACATTTTTACTTGATATGGATTAATGTAACAACCAATCACGCAGCAGAAATAAATGCGACAACAGCCAGTCAGCTGTCAGCTTGCACGTCAAAGTACACACTCTACTGGCAAAGAAAAATTGTCACGAGAAGGAAAAAATTTGTGGAAGCAGTGACCAACGTTAAAATTTAAGTGAAACTAACTTTGCGTTATCATCAAAACATGACAAAATTGTTGATAAAAGGTAGCACAAATTCAGTTACTCATTTGAACCGCGCCACACGGACTATTTATCCGCTCTGGTCAAAGTCCAACAAACAGCAGCGCAGCACGAGCTCACTAGAGCAGATCTGTTTAGTCTGATCGGTCTCGGTCACGCAACACTAAACGGCGCTGTAAGATCCAGTGAGAAGCACGTGAATTCAGCAAAAAACACAAAACAAATGTCTCGGTGATTTAAACTATTTTAAATCCAGACAAAACAGCGCTGACAAACACTAGAAACACTGTGCGCAATGATACAGTCAGAAGGATTTTCGATCTACAAATCTTCATAATTTACCATGGATTTAATGTTGTAACACTAACTGCACCATCTGTGGCAGAAATGTTGGATATTCATATAGAATTGTTTATTGTATTATATTATTAATGTAGACGTATTAAATGAAAATTAAAGGAGTAATGGGATATTATTACAGTATTTTTATTGAACTATAGAAATTGTGCATTTATACAATGTTTTTAGGCTACTGTTTTTCATAAATACCATATAAACTATATAGATACATTTTACCATGGTAGTGAAGCATATGCATGGTTTTAACTGTGGTTAGTATCATGATCTAAATGTATGATACTATGGAAGACCTGATATATGAACTCAGCATATT
>CM031963.1:25163620-25178620 GCA_018749465.1 Paracanthobrama guichenoti | reverse complement strand
CATACTAAGTTTCGTAATGATACATTAATGCGTTCAAAACAAAGCCACCCTTTGTAGAGAAAAATATTTTTAACCCAGCCAACCCCCCTTTCAATGGGCTTTTTTCTTTGTGTTCGTGATGTAAGTTTTTAAAAAGTTTAGGCAGAAAAAGTTTAGGAACCACTGCCTTCAGCCACTTTCCCAATATTGTCTGCTGCTCAGATCTGCTCCTTACCGTGTTTGCTTAATGGTAAGTGAACATTGTCAACACCTTAATTTTAGCAAACTGTTAGAAAAAAAGTAGTGAAATCTTGGTAAATAACTAGGGATGGGACGATAACTGGTTTCATGATAAACCACGATAAAACGTACTGACCGTTAGTATTATCGTTTAAAATCTAATTATCATTAAATCTGTTTGATTTATCGCGATTTTGAAAACTCACAGTAAATCCTGTCCAGCCAGCATCAGTCTGGCACGCAATATTGTTTTTTGAATGAGAATAAATGGTGGAAGGCAGTGACCGCACTCGGGAGATTTTTCAGCCTTCTAAAAGGACCTAATCTGAGGTGTGGTCATAATTTGGCTTTTACAAAAGTCCTGAGGGAAACTTAATCGAGGATGGTCACCCTGTCTGCAGAACATGCAAAAAGAAAGTCGAGGCAATAGGGGGAAAGAAACACTTCAAATCTGCGAAGTCGTCTTCATGACCATCACCCACTGTTGTATAGCGAATGTAAGGCAAGTTAACTTTGACCTCAATACCAAAACTATGTGTGGGAAATAATTGGACACAAAATCTTGTTTTGAGTTGAAATATTTTCTCTCATAATTAACGTGAAGCTTCCATGAAGAAAAGTTCATAGCAAGTGGCTTTGAGCCAAAGACGAACCAACAAGTTCAGACAAGACTATTAAGGGTGACATTTAAGGGATAATAATAATAATATTCATTGTACACTTATTACACAGATTTAAAAAAAAAAAAAAAAAAAAAAAAAATTCCACTACAAATTACGTGGGCCTTGAGATTGTTTTAAATCTTATGTTTATAAATCCGTTTTGTACAGTGTACAAAACAATCGTCCAGGCAAGATGATCACAAAAAATTATAGTAATAATATAGTAGTATTAATAGTAAAGTCCTCTGATTTCATTTTCACAATTAAAAACAGAGACGCAAGACAGCAAGTTGCATTTGAATGAAACGAGAGAGCACGTCCATTGTGATGCATGGATGTGCGCTGTGTTATAATGTGTTGCTATTGACGATGGTGAATACATTTACATTTTTGATGAATACATTTTTGATGTATTTCAGGGCTCCAGACTAATAATTGAGAGCAGTAGCACTGGTGCCACTAAGCTCTACAGATTTGTTAGTGCTGAGGGTTTTTTTTTTATCTTTATGATTCTAACTTTGTTAATGGAATCATAAAATTACTATTGTTTTGCATTAATAAGTGCAGTTACTAATAAATTAACTTTTATTAACAATAACGTGCAAAAAAAATAATTTTTATAGGAAAATTGAAATGCTCTACTCTTATTAAATGTACCGTTGTTGTTCTATAGCGTCATACTGAATTGACCGACAGCTTCTGTTTATAAAAGGAGTGCCCTTTAATGTGTTTTCGAGACACAACACACTGGGCCAGCTAACAAATCACAGCACATTTCATTTTTCGGAAGGAGGGGCTTCATCGCAAACGATGTGTTCGACACAGACTGGAGAGAGAAGAGCGTAATAATGTAAAATATGTGAAAAATAATGCGTTTTTTGAACAATCAAGTATGAAAACATATTCTAGTACACCCCAAAAACAAGACTTTGCAAAAGGGCATAATAGGACTCCTTTAAGAAATAAAAAAGTAATCAATATTCCTGTTTCATTTGATGCAAAAAAAATGTAAACGCCATGTTTGACGCATGTATGACGTCTAAAACGAGGCACCTAAATTTCTTACATTTTTACTGAATATCTTCAGCCTCAGGAATGACCACTTGAGGGCCACGGTCCTGCAAATTTGAGCTCCAACCCTAATTTTTCCTGCCTGAAATGTTTCTAGTTTTTTTGTGCATTTGATTAGGGCTGCACTTAAACTCTGCAGGGCAGTGGACCTCGAGTCATCATCCCTGAGGAGTTGTCCATCTGTGTTCAACCTCCTAGGATGAGCTGCACAATTGCTCTATGTCTGCCTCTCCCTGCAGGTTGAGGTGATCTTCATTTTAAGCATTTCAAAATATGAAAAGCTTTCTGGATTCTGCTCTATAAATCACATCCTTGCTCTCATTGTGGAGATCTTTATGCAAGATGATCTGGTCTCCAAATCTTAACACACTCAAGGTAAGTATTGAATCGGAATTTGCGTCTGTCTTTGCATCTTTTCTTGTTTGAGCATTTTTCTTTCTTCTGGAAATTTCTGGTTCTGGCTGTAACTAATTAGATCCAGTTTAGTGCCATCCTCCATGGCAGGTGTTCTCCTATGTGAACTCTTTTCGTAAGTAACTATTTCCTTCTGTACTAGAATGTTTTGTATGTGGAGATCTCTTTCTGTTTGACATTTTAATCTCCTTCCTCTTGTGGCTTTATTCCAGCAAGATTTCTTTGAGATGTGTTAGCCATGCTACAGCCTTCTTTAGATGAGGCCAACTTGAATGTAACAAAAAAGACGTTCTAGACTTTTCTTATTATTCTAAGTGAGTATTGCTCACTTGTGGAGACTGTCATCTGCCATTGACATTGACTGCTCTGGTCAAATAGACCACTCACCTTATGGCTTCAGCAGGAAACTAGTTCCTTTGATCCAGTTTACATTTCTGAATAGATTGTCAGCCTTTAAACATTTTAAACTCTTGTCAGCATCTATCCATTTTGACTGCGATAGTGGCTGCTGTCAGCTCTATTCTTGGAGTAGTAACCTGCTTTAGTGAATTCACTCCCATCATCTTTTTTGATAATGATCATTTGTCAGCAAAATATATATTTGACAGTCACAACCATTCTCACTAGCATCTGTGAAGTAGTTTAGTTAAAAGGTCTTGATATGTCCAGACCCTTCAGGTTTGATGCATCTACTCATGCTGACGTTTGAGAGTTTCTGCAAATCTTCCAGCCAGGACAGCCATTTCCCAATTTTTTTCTACAATTTTATCATCCACCCTAATTTCTCTCTAGACACGTCCCTGAGAATAGGCTTGTGCTGGTAGCATGAATGGTGCTTAGAACCCAAGAGGATTGAGTCAAAAACGGACAATATACCTCTGCTGCTGAGTGGTTTGTTGTCTTATTAGTGCTCGTGTTGATCACAATTTGTGTACTTCTTGTCCTCTCGCCTTTTGAGGATTGACAATAGGTTCTCTATGGGATTAAGGTCTGGGAAGTTGCCTGGTCACGGATCTAAAATTTAAATGTAATGATCTCTGAGCCACTTCATTATCACTCATGCTGGAACATCCACTGATCATCCCCAAATTGCTCCTGGGTTGTTGGGAGAAGTTGCTCTTGCAGGACATGTTTGATATAATTCTTTATTTTTAAGTAGAATTGTGTGAGAACCCACTCCCTTTGATTAAAAGCAACCCCACACATTGACGGTCTCAGGATGCTTCACTGTTGTCATCACACAGGACTCAGTAACATTCACCTTTTTTTCTCCAGACAATCGATTTTCCAGATGTCCCAAACAGAAGTGGCCTTCATCAGAGAAAATAACTCTGCACCATTCTTCTGCTGTCCGATCCTTGTACTTCCTGCAGAATTTCAGTCTGTCCTTAATGTTTTTCTGGGAGAGAAGTGGCTTCTTTGGTGCCCTTCTTGACACCAGGCAATTGTCCAAAACTCTTTGTCTCACTGTGCGTGCGCATGCACTCACACCCACCTGCTGTCCAATATTAAGCAAGCTCTGCTCTGGTGGTGACAAGTTCCCATAGATGACTCCTCAGGTGGAAACAATAATAATTATATTAATTTGTTACATTTATATAGCGCTTTTCTGGGTACTCATGGAAGGGGAGGAATCTCCTCAACCACCACTAATGTGCAGCATCTACCTGGATGATGCGACGGCAGCCGTATTGCACCAGAACTCCCACCACACACCAGCTGATTGGTGGAGAGGAGACAGATTTATGAAGCTAATCAGTATATGGGGATGATTAGGAGGCCATGATGGACAGAGGCCAATGGGCAAATTTGGCCAGGATGTCGGGGTTAACACCCCTATTCTTTTTCTGAAGGACATCCTGGGGTTTTTAATGACCAGAGAGAGTCAGGACCTCGGTTTAATGTCTTATCCGAAGGACAGTGCTGTTACAGTATAGTGTCCCTATACATTTCACTGCCGGTTGTATATTCTGTATATAACTGTGTATGTGACAAATAAAACTCTTGAATCTTGAATCTTGTCCCAATCACTATACTGGGGTGTTAGGACCCACACAGACCACAGGGTGAGCACCCCCTGCTGGCCTCACTAACACCTCTTCCAGCAGCTACCTAGTTTTCCCAGGAGGTCTCCCATCCAGGTACTGACCAGGCTCAGCCCTGCTTGGTAGTCTTGGGCTACAGGGTGATATGGCTGCTGGTATGATGATGGCTGCTCATCTTTCTTTAGAGGTAACCATTGCTAATACACAATGAGCATTTCTTCTCTCCTTTTATACTATCAGTCCGCTCTTATAGTCCAATCAGAATGATAGTGATTTTACCTGACTAGTACTTGTTCACACTTTCCAATGTGCTGATGATATGATTAGTAAAATTATTTTAGTTGGTCGTTTTGAGTCCGGGCCAAAAAACTTTGAAATTTGGGTTTTTGTGGTGATGTTTTTTGGCCAATGAAGCTTTTTGCAATTATTTAAAATGCATCTGATCACTCTGAACAATAATCTACAATGTGGATCAACACTACGACAACTGAAGCAGCAAACTTTGTGAAACACAAAATGTATGTTACTGCCAATACTTTTGGCCATGCCTATATAGAGGTGAATTCCCAGTTCTCTTACCATGGGACTAACTAACTCACTTACTTTCCAGATCCAAGTCTTTAACATCTGTGGCTTTTTCTTCAGGAATGGGGAAAAAAAGGACAGTTCTGCTATTACAATTCCATTCTCCATGTCCTTTTGTCTAGGAATGTTTTTAAGTGTTGCTGAGTCGAGACATTGGGCAGATCTGTAGGTAGGTATTGTCTTCTAAACCAGCAAGTATCCCTGTGCATTTGTTGATGCATACTACAAAGGAGAAATCAGTCTTCCCTGAATGTTTAGTTGATGCATGAAATCTTCTGTGTGAAAGGTTGTTGTACTTCCTGGGTCCAAGAAAGTGTATGTCTCTATTGAGCTGCCACTTGGAGAGGATGCACTCACCATCACCAGAGTATTCAAAACTGCAAAGTGGTGGAGTTCAGACTTTTCACCTTGGTTATTATCTTGTTTGGTTTAAAATGTAGGACACCTAGATGTATTAGTAAGCTAAATTGACATGACACTCTTTTCTTCCAATCTTTACTTCATATGTCCTTGAGACCAGCCATCGTGACAAAAATTGATGGTGCTAAATTAGCATTCTCCCTGAAAGTCTGAGAGGATTATTATAACAAAGGTTGATCTATCACTGTAAACATCTCTCTTTGTTATTTGTAATTTATCAGATTGGGGATTAAAGCACGGCTGTGCTCCCTTGTTATTATCTTTATGAGTGTTGAAATCAAGTAGCGGCTCAATCTCTTGTTGCCGTCCCCAATTTATTGGATTGGGGTTTAAAGTAGGGCTGCTAGTAATGATTATTTTGATAATCGATTAATCTGTTGATTATTTTATCAATTCATCAGATCAAAAATCCATTATTTTAAAGCTGCAGACCATAAGTTTTACCTCTTTCTTGCCATCTTTGTTTGAACCCTGAAGTTGTCATTTCCCTGAGTTATCATCTTTACATTGTGCATTGGCACGGCTCCTCAATGCTGAAGAATCTAATGTTTTGAGGTGTATGTTTGTTTGGTCAACGCAATGATTGTCATTTTTAACTTTCTGAATTACAAGTCACCATCAAAATAATATGTTTAATTACTTTCCAGCTGCTGTAAGAACAGGAAATTCACAGAAGTGCACTGTGTTCCCCTTTTGTCTTGCCGCACTTGAATGGCTTAAAAGCATTTGTATGAATAAGAGCATCATATAATGTAATGCTAGCCAAATTATGACGGAAAAAAACGGATGCTGCATTAATTAATTAAACTGAAAAAATTAGTCGCTTGTGTTTTGACAGCCCTATTTCTAACATTTATAAGGATATAACCATAAAATGTAAGTTATACACTGAGGAAAACTTCGAGTCAAAGACATTAAACACCACATGCATCAAGTCAACTTTATTTATATAGCACTTTTTACAATGCCGATTGTTTCAAAGCAGCTTTACAGTGTTAAACAAGAAAATAATGCTACAGAATTTGATTCGGCTGTACACCATTGGAGAAAATGGTGATGTCATCTAGCTAATTTCAGTTATCGTATAGTGACAAATAGTGACATATACTGTGGGCAGATCAGTAATTTAGTTTAGTAATTACATTTATTTAGATATTTAGTTGAAAATTTAGTGTCCCCAACTGAGCAAGCCAAAGGCGACAGTGGCAAGGAACCAAAACTCCCATTAGGTGGCATAATGGAGAAAAATAAACCTTGAGAGAAACCAGGCTCAGTCGGGGTGCCAGTTCTCCTCTGGCCAATTAACAAACAGTGTATGATTATTATTCTGGCAACCTTACAGGTCAAAAGTCATATTAGATCTGAATATTTGAAAGATACTGGTTTATTGAGGATGAAGACTAATTGACATGGCCTCTACAGACACTTCAAGGATGCGTTGGTCATGTCTGGGTGCAGGTCCACCATCTGATCTGGATACGGCCCGGATCCGGCTGACTGCAGTAAACCTCGGGATAAACAGAGAGACTGACATTAGCGTAGATGCCATTCTTTTTATGATGTAATGAGTACATCAGGTGTTATGGGAAATGTTCCCGGTTCCGGCTGACCTAGTTAATGCAGCCTAACAATCAATTGATTCAAATAATATAATTTAAAAATGTTTTATGAGTATGCCATAGTAAAGATGCATTTTTAGTCTAGATTTAAACTGTAAGAGTGTGTTTGCTTCCCGAACAATGCTAGGAAGTTTAGTTGCTAAATAGGAAAAGGATCGACCGCCTGCAGTTGATTTTGTTATTCTAGGTATTATCAACTGGCCAGAATTTTACTAAATTCTGTTTACTAAAACTCAGGTCTAAATCCTGACTGGAAATCCTCACAGATACCATTTCTTTCGAAAAAGGAGCGTAGTTGTGAGGATACTGCCTTTTCTAGTATTTTTGACAGAAAGGGTAGATTTGAGATTGGCCTGTAATTGACTAATTCTTTTGGATCAAGTTGCTTTTTTTGTGTTAGGCTTAAAAGTTTTCGGTACATATCCTAATGTCAAGGATGAATTAATGATATTAAGAAAAGGATCTGTGACCTCTGGAAGCATCCCTTTTTATAGCCTAGTCAGTATAGGGTCGAGCATACATGTTGTTGATTTTGATGATTTAAGGAGTTTAGCCAATTCTTCTTCTCCTATAGCAGTGAATGAGTGGAATTTTTCCTCAGTAACACTACAGTGCTCTGTCTGATGTGATACTGTAGTAGACAGCTGCATGGTTATAATTTAAACCCTACTTTTTCCTAATATTATCAATCTTTGAATTATCAAGTAAATAAGTTGATAAAGTTATTACTGCTGTGCTGTTTACAAACATCAGAAGTTGAAGCTTTTTCTTCTAAGATAGTCAAGAAACAAGCAGATCTAGCAGTTTTTACGGCCTTTCTGTATGCAATCATGCTCTTTCCATGATTTGCGAAAAATCTCCAGTTTTGTTTTCTTCCAGCTGCACTCCATTTTTCTGGCTGCTGTTTTAAGGGCCTGGGTGTGCTCGTTGTACCACGGCATTGGACTATTTTCTTTAAACTTCTTTAAGCGCAGAGGAGCAACTGTGTCTAAAGTGCTGGAAAAGAGAGAGTCAATAGTTTCTAGGCAAGTTCCTCTAGGCTATCTGGGATGCTGAGGAGATGAAACTGATGAGGAAGATTATTTACAAAGCAATTTTTAGTCGCAGCAGTGATAATCCTGCCATATTTGAAGCGAGGGGGGGGGGCAGCTTTGCAGCCTTAGCTAAATTAAGTATACATGATACTAGGTAATGATCTGAGATGTCATAACTATTCTGCAGAATTTCAACAGTATCAACATTTATTCCATGTGACAGTATTAGGTCTAAAGTATGATTATGGCGATTGAGTGGGTCTTGACACATGTTGCCTTACTCCCAATAGAGTTTAGAATGTCTCTAAATGCCAATCACAATGCGTCTTTTTCATTGTCTACATGGATATTAAAATCACCAACAATTAGTACTTTATCTGCAGCTAGAACTAACTCTAATAGAAAATTAGAAAATTCTTTGATAAAGTCTGTATGGTGCCCTGGTGCCCTGTATACAGTAGCCAACACAAATGTCAAACAGGATTTATCAATTTCACTACATAACATTTCATAAAGCACCAAAACTTCAAAGGATTTATATTTGAAACTAGACTTCTGAGTAATACTGAAGATTTTATTATAAATTACAGCAACACCTCCCCCTTTACCTTTCAGATGCGGCTCGTGTTTATAACAATAATCTTGGGGTGGTGGGCTCATTTAAAGTAATGTAGTCGTCAGGTTTTAGCCAGGTTTCTGTCAAACACAGCATATCTAGATTATTATCAGTAATCATATCATTAACAATAAGCATTTTTGGAGAAAGGGATCGAATATTCAGCAGCCCAAGCTTTAGCTTTAGTTCATCTGTATTATATCTGTTGTTTATTTGTTGAACATTAATTAAATTTTTACCGTTGAATAGTTTTGATTGTTTTTTTTTGTATTTACTAATTTGTGGAACAGACACAGTCTCTATGTGATAATACCTAGGTGAAAGAGTCTCTATGTGTTTGGATTTATCTGACTTCTGTGACATGAGACAGCTAGCAGACGGTCGGTTAAGCCAGTCCGTCTGCTTCCTGACCTGGGCCCTAGTTAGTCAAGGTTTAGCTCTAAGACTATGTGCCAAATTACTAGAGAGAAGAGGGCACCATCCCAGGAAGGATGGATGCCATCTTTTTTCAACAGGTCAGGTCTGCCCCAAAAGCTTTTCCAATTGTCTATGATTATTTTGCGGACACCACTTAGACAACCAGCCATTGAGTGATGATAGTCTGCTAAGTATCTCATCACTCCTTTTAACGGGGAGGGGGCCAGAACAAAAAACTTTGTGACCTCATACTTGCGAGTTCACACACCTCTTTAATGTTAATTTTGGTGATCTCCGACTGGCGAAGCGGAACATCATTAGTGCCGACTTGAATAATAATCTTAGAGAATTTACGATTAGCATTAGCCAGCACTTTTAAATTTGCTTTGATGTCAGGCACTCTGGCTCCAGGTAAACATGTGACTATGGTGGCTAGTGTCTCTATTTTCACGTTTGTGTAATAGAATTGCCAATAACTAGGGCACTTTCAACAGGATTCTCAGTGGGTGCGTCACTGAGTGGGGAGAACCTGTTTGATGTTCTAATCGGAACGGAAGAGTGTTTTTTTTGATCCGCGACTATGCTGTCTCAGTAACCCAGTTGCCCTGCTGAACAGGCTCTACAGCCGGAACCGAACAATGTACAGAGTTCACTAAGCTATTCGCATCCAAATCAGTATCTAAAGCGGTTACTTTCTCACTACTCTCAAATAAAGTATGGATGCAAAACAATTGCGCAAAATACAAGTACTATTTAACCGGTAATTTTGTACGAATAATTGTACTATTTTCTGAAACAACAAGGGGGCAGTTTGGAGAAAAAATCCAAACCAGCAGAAAGTATGCACTCAAAAATGGGCTCTTGGTAAACTATAATTTTATATGTTATTTCTTATTTTTTATATATTAAGGCCTTCTTGTCCTTTTGTGCAAAACATTTATGATTTTATTTTTTGGAGGTGAAACATTACAACTGATATTTTAAATGGGTTTTGAAAGCTAACATCTAAATAGTTTTTTGTTTTTTTTGTTTTTTCCCCCAAGCTGGTAACCCTCTTCCAAATGTGGGTGGTTCCTCTGTACTTCACAACTAAGCTGCACTGGTGGAGGTTTCTGGTGACATGGTTCTTCTTCTCTGTTGTCACGGCCTTCATCACTTTTCGCGCTACCCGCAAACCACTGGACTGCACCACTCCGAGGTAACCAAAAATAGCTTTACCATCATGCCAGGTGCCCTGTTTAGCTATGTTTGACTTTGTATCCAAGTTAAGTATATGTATAAACCGGGTTTAAAGTAGGGGTGTGCAGTATTGACAAATTATATCCCTATATTTTCTTAAATTTTGACAATAATAATAATTAGACAATGTTTTACTGAGTGTTTTTGTGCTGGTGCTTTGGCTGGTTTAGCACTATTATGGACTGCTGAAGCGGGTAGCACTTTATTTTACAGTCCTGTTCACCATGTATATACAATGTACTTATTACAGTAATTACAATAACTCAACCTTAATTATATAGCGCCATTAAAAACGAGTTGTTGACCAAGGTGCTGTACATTTACATCAAATACCATCAGTATTTAACACCATGTACAAACATAAATTGCAACAGAACAGACCAGACAACTGTATTTGATGTAAATGTACAGCACCTTGGTCAACAACTCGTTTTTAATGGCGCTATATAATTCAGCAAATCAGCAAGGAAAAGAAGATTTTGGTTGGTTTTGAGTTTTACTTTAAACTTATGCAGTGTAGAGGCGGTTCTAATAAAAACAGGTAGGCTGTTCCAGAGTTTCGTGCAGCAACGGCAAAAGCACAATCTTTCTCTCAATTTCAGTCTAGCCCGAACATTTAACAGTCTTTAGTTGGATGACCTAAGAGACCTCCCAGGATTGTGAAATGGATAATAAATCGGAAATATATATAGGAGCTAATCCATTCAAGGATTTAAAAACCAGCAACAAGACTTTAAAATAAATTCTGTAATAAACTGGGAGCCAGTGCAGAGATTTCAGAACTGGAGTAATTTGCTCATGTTTATGCACACCAGTGAAGAGCCTAGCAGCTGCATTTTGTACCATTTGCAGAAGGTTAAGAGATGCTTAGTTAATGCCCATATAAAGGGAATTACAATAGTCAAGCCTTGTTGAGATAAAAGCGTGTATTGTACTTTCAAAGCCCTTAAAAGAAAGAAATGATTTCACTTTAGATAGGCCTTAATTTTGACTACCGTGTTAATCTGTCAAATTTGAGAGCATTATCAAAAAACGCCCAAATTCTTTACTAGTGGTTTCACACACACAGACAAATGGCCAAAGATCAAGCAAGGGGAGCTAGCACTATTTAACTGGGTAATAACTAGGTACTAACTCTGAACCTACTCCTAAACCTATCCTTAACCCCTGTAGTTACCTTATATTACCTAGTATTTTCTCAGGTAAGTACACGTACTGTGAAATAAAGTGCAACCCTGAATCTTTTTATATTCTTCATATTCTGTGCAATGTTTTTTTCAAAGAAGCTGATGCTATGGGAAAAACTTTCTCAGAGAAATACTGAAGCTGAATCGAATAACCAGGGCGTTGCACTGGCCAATGATGTTAGTGCGTAAACTGGAGGTGGGCCCTCCCGCTATATAAGGTGCTGAATGTCATTGCCTCAAAATCTCTTCATGAGAGATGCTCGCCAGAAGACGGTCCCCGGATTGATCCCTTGGGCCACACCCACTCAGAATGAGTGCTGTGAGTTGATCTGCTCTCAACCAGCAATGGACCTTAAGGGCTCAGGTTGATGAGCTCAAGTGTCCACGTTCCTCTCACCCAACTCTCCAAGAAACAAACCTGGGTGGAAAATTATCTGTATATCTTGAATTTTGGGGATATTCTACCAGCATTAAAATAGGCTACAGCACACAGTAAATATGTACACTCTCAAAACATGGGGTGCATCTCAGTCAGCTCCCTAATTCAGTAGTTAGGGCACTGATCAGGGAGTCAGCCCATTGACTGATTGCCTGATCAGTGCCTGATCAGTGATCAACACTGATCAGTGATCATTGTATGCCCTGACTACTGAACTAGGGAGCTGATTGAGACGCACCCATGTTGTTTGGTTTTTGCAAAGATAGTGACATACTCGATAATGACTGCTTGCACACCGTTAAAACAATACAGTAATACTGTAATTAAAATAATTTTAAATAATTGTAAATAATACACATTGTACTACCCAGGTTTTAAGATATTTTGGAAATATTGGTTACTCCTAAATTACAAAAAATAACACCTACACAGGGATCAAAGTTCATTGTTATCAACTATGCTGCTTATTTTATACATCTGTCTCTGTGTGATGGCAGCTGTTTGATTGAATCTTATGAAATCATGTCCAGGTCACATTTTACCCCAGTGTCAGCATGGTTCAAAAGTTTAAGGCTTTTTTTTAGCACTACCAGCATTGGTAATTAAAAAATATTGGCATGTTTTCTCAATGTCCTGTTGTCCATTGGTAGTTATAGAAAGTTAAAGGTTTTATTTCTAGTTGCCAAGTTTATTTATCCCACCTAGTCTCTTGATGCACAGACAGTTCAGGGGGGAAATGATGATGGATGATGATGATGATGATGATGAGAATAATAATAATCATAATAGAGAAGAAAATGAATCCAAACAAACACAATAGGGTTCCACAATAAGGTAGAAGTAGCATAATCAAAATTCTGTCATTTACTCACCCACAGGTTTCTTCCAAACCTTTATGACTTTCTTGCTGCTTTGTAGCAAAAAATTTGAAAATCTTGACGTATGCTGTCAATGTACTTTTTTTCCAAACCGTTGTAATAAATAGACTACTATCGCTTTCAAACTTCAAAATAAATGCAAAAACACCAAAAATGTATCAAAAAAGTGTTCCAGATGATGCATGCTCTATATTCTCATGTTTCTCATGTCATGATTTGTGTGTGGAACAAAACATTTGTAGTAGTTATTTACTTGATATCCCCTCTAGCTCTCGTTAGTGAAGAAAATTTACATTTACACATTTGGCAGTCTTGCATTACATTCAAATTATAATTTTTTTTTTTTTTTTTTCTCCAATTCATGCATTCTTTCGGAATTGAATCCGTCACCTTGCCATTATTAGCACCACACTCTACTTGACATTGAAAAAATTGGCTTTTGGTTTTACTCAAACTTTTACGGCAAATTGGTTGCATAAAATGTATCTTTAAGTTGAACTTAAAGGAATAGTTTACCCGAAAATGAAAATTATCCCATCATTTACTCACCTTCAAGCCATCCTCGAAGGTGATTAAATGATGGGATATTACTTTCTTCTTTTCAGCTGAACACAATCATAGTTGTATTAAATTCTGGCTCTTCCCAACTTTGTAATGGCATTGAATACAAGCCCGAGTTTTTGAAGCTCAAAAAAAAAAAAAAAGTTCCATCCATCATAAAAGTACTCTATTAAATTAAACTTAATGTCTAATGTAACAGTTTATGCTTATTTTGAAGCATGTTGGGGTTGATCAATGTACCCGAGTTCACAGGTCGAATGTCCGACTTTGAGCATTATGCTACGCCTATATCATATACGTCCTATGTCATATGTTGGGTCAAGGTCACCCTTCTGCCTGAACTCGGAATTGTTTCACTGCTGTGCTGTGGCCTTTGCCAGAAGCCAATGATTATAGTTTATAAAGTTTTAAATTATATTTTTCTTACAAAAACATGATTTCACTTCAGAATGCATTTATTAACCCACTGGAGTCGTATGGATTGCTTTTATGATGGATGGGTGTCCTTTTTAGAGCTTCAAAAAGGCTTTATTCAATGCCATCACAAAGCTGGGAAGAGTCAGGATATTATTTAATATAAATCCGGTTGTGTTCAACATAAAATAAACTTTTAAATGTCAAACTTAACTGAACATTAAACCCTAACAGCTTTCCCTTCACTCAAAAACATAAAGCAACACTTAAATTCAACACTTAAATTCATCATCATCATCATCATTTCAACATTTACTCTCCTGATCCAGCCATATGCAAAGCATGTTGGGAACTAAAAATCACCCCCGCAGTTTCAATGAATGCAACAAAAATCATTGATGTAATTCCAAAACATATGGATTAAGTAAACTTCCATATTAAATATATTTAAGTGGATTGAACAGAATAAAATTAAGTTAGGACAAAATGTAGAGCAATTGTGTTGCATTAGCTCATTTTAATTGAGCAATTTGAACAAGTAGCAAAAATATTTTCCAGTGCAGGAAGGCTACAGTAAAATCATACAGGTTTGGAATTATACAAGGTAAATGACAAAAAAAAAATTAAATCTCGTGGCCATATTTTTGCATTTATTTTATCTTTTGACTTTTGGGGTGAAATAGGACTATGTCACTTCTTAGTGAGATTCACATCTTGGTGAGTTTACTCTGTTGTCTCTTTCTCTCCACACAGGCTTGTTTATAAATGGTTCCTCCTTTTGTATAAGATCAGCTACACCACAGGCATTGTGGGCTATACTGTAGTTATGTTCACCCTCTTTGGCATCAATCTTATATTTAGGTGAGTTTTTAAGCTTCATGTTTAAACACTGAATCATCAATGTAGCTGACTATACCATTTTGTTTTTATAAATCTCAAACTCTAACTACAGGTTGTTGTTTTTTTAAAAAAATGTTTTTCACCCTTTTAATCACTTTTTTTGCCTTATAGTTCATTTACTTTTTATTTAGTTTATTTATAGTTCATGCAATGTGACATGATATAAAGTACAGCTTTTTTTTTTTTTAAATACGATGTTAATAAACCTTAATCATTTTAATTTTAGTAATAAAAATAAACATAATAATTTTAAATAATTTTAGTCAGTCAAAATGCTGTT
>CM031963.1:25121120-25156120 GCA_018749465.1 Paracanthobrama guichenoti | reverse complement strand
AACATCCATTGTGATAATACAAACAAAATCTTGCATACTAAGTCTAATTTCTTTGATGTCGAGCTAGTAAATGTGGTTGTAAGGGTTGCCGCTGAAAATGTTATCAGCACGTCCGGTCTACAATAACAATTCAACATTCATGACATAGTTTCATTGAGAGTTGGCAAAATGTAAAATATGTCTTGTTAAAGAGCAACAACATGAAAACTAAATACTTCAGAATACTTCTTTCAAAGTATTTTTAGTCATCTCACTCACACAAAAACTGATTTAAAGGGATAGTTAACCTAAAAATGAAAATTAACACATGATTTACTCACACTCTAACCAAACCGTATTCTGTCCTTTTGATAATTGAAATAGCTAGCACAGCTGAAGGTTGCGTGCCTCTTTCACCCTTTACAGTACAGGAATAAATTTGGAAGAAATGTATTAAACATATACTTAATAAAACCAGAGAAATATGTCATTAATATCCATAAAATAAGTAAATCAGCCAATTTTGTTAAAATGAAGGATCGCAGAAATGGATCTAAATGGATTGTGCTTTGGCTACAGTAGATAGTTTCAATGTAGACAACAACCATGCATGTCGCTTCTGCAGGCTGCATCTTACGCTGTGATCTTACTGAAATGATTCAGTGGGCTATATAATACTTTTAATGGTAAAGAAATGTTTACCTTCTCTTTAAATGTTTTGGTTCAACATACTTATGTTGATCAAAAATTGCCATAAACTTACATCAGAAAAAAAAATTTTGTTTTATTTAGTAACTTTCAGGAGGGTGCACTCATTTTTTATAAATTTGCAAAGATTTCAAACAAACTTCTTTAACGTTGACGTCCCTGATACACACACACAGAGAGAGAGAGAGAGAGAGAGTATATAAACAATAATAAGCATTTTTACACCAAGAGAAAAACGAAAATCTGTTGAGTAAACAAATCCATTCCTGTACAGTAAAGGGTGAAAGAGGAATGCAACCTTCAGCTGTGCTAGCTATTTCAGTTATCAAAAGGACAGAATGCAGGTGAAAAAGTTTAACGCTCTAATTTTAGCAATAAAAATAAAATATGAAACCGTTCGGTTTTATTTCCGTATTCATTTTGAGAAGTATTAAATCAGGTTTTGTAGGAGGGAGATTTTTTTTTTTTTTTTTTTGTGTGTTTGTTTTTTTGGGTGATAATTGTTCATGAGTCTCTTGTTTGTCCAGAGCAGTTCTGCAATCCTGCAAATTCTTTGGTTTTTCCAGCATCTTTTTCATAGTTGAACTCTTTCCAGCAGTGACTGTATGATTTTGAGATTCATCTTTTCACACTGAGGACAACTGAGAGACTCATAGGCAACTATTACAAAAGGTTAAAACGTGCTGTGATGATCCAGAAGGAAAACGTGATGCAATAAGAGCTGGGGGTGAAAACTTTATCCATTGGGGGGTGAATTTGAAGATCAGGGTAAATTGTACTTATTTTGTCTTCTGGGAAGCATACAAGTATCTTCTGTAGCTTCTGAAGGGCAGTACTAAATGAAAAAATATGATCTTTAAACGATAAGAAAAAAATTACACATCTTCATCCTGTTTAAAAGTGTTTCCTTCTGGAGCATCAGTGAATGCTTTTACCTTTTGTAATAGCACCGTATGCAAATTTCAACCATTTCCAACAGTGACTGTATGATGCATACATTTGTTTCCTTAACCTATTTATTACCCAGATTCCATGAGTTTTGCATACGTGGCTGGTGCATTGTGGGTAAGAAGCAGACGTGTCCATACTGCAAAGAAAAAGTTGACCTTAAAAGGATGTTTAGTAACCCGTATCCTTTATTGCCCTCAAGAACACAGGCCTGGTTTCACAGACAGATTAAGCCCAGTATTAGGCCTTAGTTCAATTAGGACATTTAAGTAGCTTTTATAAACGTGCCTTAGAAAAAAACATTACTGTGTGCATCTTGGGACTAAACAATAGCACTGACATATTTTTCAGATATCACAGTGCCAGTTGATTTCAGTTAAATTAACAGCTCAATCATGCATTTCAGTCTGGGACTATTCAATCAAATTAAACATAAGCATTTAACTTGTCCTACACCTTGTGTTGTACTACACTGTGTTATATACATGAATGATAAGCAATGAAAAGCAATGCTACAGACAGTTATTCTATTTTGAAATGTTCGTTCTGTGTTGAAATGTCTGTTTTTGTTTTGGTCTGTGTGATTCTGCCCGCTGCCAATTTACCAAATAGGCCTTTATCACAGTACATGTCGTCACATCCAGCTTTGATCAGTAGCATAAAGGAATTTCCACCTGCATTATTGTCAATGGACAGGCGCCAGTTTTGAGAAGCAAATTTTTCTTGTTTAGGTGAACTTAACAATAAACGTCAATATTTAAAACTGTTTATTTAGACTTACATGTGTTGATCTGAAATTAAGCTTTGTTCCCTCTATAGTAGAATCACAGGACCGGATACCAATTGCCTTGCCAAAAACTCTTTATTGCCATATGTATCAGGCATAGGAGAGAAGCTGTATGTGTTTCTCCATTCCTCTCTCACTCTACATCGTTGTTGTCGTCTCCTTCTCCGTTGTTGTCTCCTTCTCACCCCTCTGATCCTCCTCTGATCTGGGCAGTACACTCGATTTGGATGTTATATAGAGGAACTCACTAGGAAGAGATTTCCTTAGAAGGTAGAGAAACATGCGTCCTATGTTTAAAATAGAGCATATACTTCATGCTTACACATGTGCTTCCCATATCGGAATACTGTACATCAGTTGACAATACATCATAGAAAGAATACATCAGCTAAAAATATAAGCTATGTATGCATCAGTGATACATGTATGCACATTCCTGCATGTACACACATTCTTGTATGACCAAAATTATCTCATCCCATGTCTCACGTTGGGACACATGTACAGACACAGCCTGACTTTACAAAATACTAATAATTATACATTAAACCGTTGTCTGAGTGACGCATCATCTGTGCTGCCAGTGTACTGATGGCATGAGATTAACAAGCAGTGCGGACTGAATCATCGGACTGATTTAATATCAAGATTCAAGAGTTTTATTTGTCACATACACAGTTATATACAGAATATACAACCGGCAGTGAAATGTAAACAGGTCCGCTCCATGGATTCACAGTTGAAAACACAAGGAGGAAATTATAATAGAAATAGAATAAAAAGTTATATCTATCTATCTATCTATCTATCTATCTATCTATCTATCTATCTATCTATCTATCTATCTATCTATCTATCTATCTATCTATCTATCTATCTATCTATCTATCTATCTATCTATCTATCTATCTATCTATATATATATATATATATATATATATATATATATATATATATATATATATATCTGTAGAATTATAAATAAACAAGTCAAGTAGAAGAAAAAGTAAAAAAATAAAGTGGAATAAAATAAGTGAAGTAAACTGTGCAGTGAGTAAACTGTAGACTTATAAATATGTGGTTAACAAATGTATAAAGAAGTATAATGTGCAAACAGGTTTATAACAGGTTGTTACACAGTAACAACGAGAACAGAACAGAAAGTGCAGTGCAATGTCAGTGTATCGATCAATTTGATTTGTAATGTTATTTTGTTATGATTTATGATTCTATGATACTATTACTCTGTGTCAAAAGAGCAAACAGTAGTAATGGTTTGGGTTTTACACTCTTTTCATAAACCCTTGTTACTGTTTGAAACATCCCAGCCAACATTTGTATGTGGGGTATGAAATGGGCTGAAAAATGGGCCCCATATAGGATTGTCTGTGGGTTGCATAATGGCCCCATGTTAATTATCCAGATGGATTTCATATAGGATGGCCCAACTGGGCAACATGCGCAAGACCCATCTTGGCCCCACCTTTAGACACACCATAGCAGTTGGCTTAAACTATTAGTCATCTGGTTTTTGTGCCAGGGGTTTTAAATTGTGCCATAAATTGTATTTTATTTTATTTTAAGAAATTACTAATAGACATTAGATGACTGTTTGTCCAGACAAATCTCAAGGATAATGTTTTCACTACGACTGTCAAAATTAGCGAGTTAACGCATGTAATTAATTTTTTTCAGTTTAAACATTTTTAATGCAATTATGGCAGCATCCATTTTTTTGTCCATCATAATTTGATTAGCGTTACATTATGTGGTCACACTCTTATTCATGCAAATGCTTTTAACCCATTCAAGCTCCACAAGACAAACGATAATGCGCTGTCTGTGAATGTGTTTGTGATGCACAGAAAGACGCACACCAGTATCAATTTCTCTTATGTGCTTGAACAAACAATAACACACAGAATTGTGCCAAAATGCCAGTTTTGTCAAATATTCTCATAAGAGCAGTCTTAAATGAGTTAAATAACATCTTAAATTAACTTTTAAGAGTTGTGAGAAAATGATGCACGTCAAATCCGTGTCATAGTCACAGCAGCTTAATAAAACAGTTGCTGTGATGTCTGTCATTGTTAATCAAAAAACAAAGGTAACTTTTTTAAAATGTATTTAATAAAGATTAATATATGTAATTTATAATTTATACAGTTAAGACCAGATCAGTTATGCATTTATTATAATGGGTTTATGTGAAGATTGTTGTAAGTTCATTTGAATTATAAATTGTTGTTTTTTTAAAGGCGTAATAAATGTTGACACTGATATAGCTTTCAATTATACTGTAATGTTGAATGTCTGTAATATCTATATTTCAGATACATCAGTATCAGTATTAGTATCGGTGATACTGGCCTTCATTCATAAAAAGATGCCATTACAACAAATATTTAAAATATACTGTCTTTAAGTTGTTTGTACATTAATTTGGAGAGTAACTGTGAAAATAATTACTATATAAAAATATAAAAATTAAATGTTTAAAAAAACTTAATTACAGAAAAATGCTCGATTAATTCGTTATTTTTTTTAAAAATCAATTGACTGCACTAGTTTTTAACAAGTTCCAGTTTTTGGGAGGATGCAGTTGGTATGCGAGGCATCCATTATAAGACTATTCCACTTGTTTGTGTTACATTTAATACATAATATTATGCTGCTCTCTGAAATACTTGAAACCAATATAGGGTTTTTCCGGGTTATCTTGTTTTACACTGCTCATGTTAACCCAGAGTAAACATTTAATCCTGCTCATCAACCATGGTTAAAAGCGAGGTTTAGAACAACAAATACTGGGGATTAAATGCAGAGTGAAAAGCCCTTTAGTGATCATGGTAATTTATAGTAAGAGCACTAAACTGTTGTAACACTTCATTAGATTAGTTGTCCTGCTCCACTTCACAGACAAAGAGTGGAAAGAGAATTTTAGATTGACAGGACAATCATTTGACACTTTATTCAACAGGAAGAACAGCTCATTCTGCGTGTCATACGTAATTATGCTAATTCTACATCCTTGCATATGCACAGTACTTTCCAGTTTCGGTTTTTAGTCTGATCAAGTGTTTACATGTCCTCTCGATCGGATTACAAGAGGAATAAGGAATCCTTTTTTTTGCACAAAACTTTCTGGGCAAGAGTCACTTATGTCGTCAGCCTTTTTTTTCTGATTGGCTTTTGGTAACCTTGTCTAATGCAACTCATGTTTTGTGTTATAGTGCCAAAAAATGGCCAAACCCTGTTGCTTCTGTCTTCAGATTGAGCAGTTACATGTCAAAATTTTGTGAAAAAATGTGATATCAATTTAGGTTGTGATATCCACTGCTTTTGACAACTTATTGACATCTTACTGAAACTATAAGAGATGTCTGCCAACCAGGTTATTAGGGGTTCAAGCACGAAGTGCTGAAACCCTATTGTAATTGTACAGATTTTTATTATTATTATTTTTCAGACGTAAAATGCATTGTGGAGTCCAAACCGTAAGGGCTAGAGACTTGAAACTTGGCCAATAGGTAGTACAAAAATCGAGGAGAGGTTAGCAAATTATGAGCCAGATTGGCCTATAGGTGGCGCTATAGCGATCAATTGCACGAAACTGCTCATAACTCCTATACCGTATGTCGTAGACTCAAGTGTCTTATATCATTGGAAAGCTGAATACCTGACATAAAAAAAAATATCATGTATATCTCAGATTTCATTTCCGGTATGCACATTTTTTCGCCATTTTGAATTTTGTCGAAAACCTACTTTTGCAAACTAGTCCCTGTTTTTTTGCCCGATCGGAACTAAACCAGTGCAGAAATGTTCTATGGCGTCTGAATATCAATAATTACCGGAAAAAAAATTACATTTCGATTCATTGTCGCTAAGGGGCGTTAAACCGTCAATGTGAGTGGTGATATTAATATTTTAAAAAGGCTTAGTTAGTTACTTACGAAGTAAATGGAATAACTTCGCCAAACTTGGTACACACATATATGAGCTCAATCTGAGGTCACAGTAAAAAAAATGTGACGATCTGGCTCTAGGTGGCGCTATAATGTCAAAAAAAAAAAAAAAAAAAAAAAAAAAAAAGGGCTATGACCGGACTGTTAGTCCGATTGACTTGAAAATTGGTATGCAGTGTCTTGGTCCAAGGCCCCATGTATGTATATGAGGACATTGGCATATCTCAAAAAACATGGCCGCCATCGGCCAATGAATTTGAGCACCTATTAGACAAGGTTAATGGTGGCTGATCGGAATGAAACTCGATGGGTATGTTTGACTCATGGCCCTAGAGGTCTGTAAGAATTTACAAAATATGCATATCATTTGATAGATCTCCTCATACTGAACAACTTTGCCTCTAGAACCATTGCTGTCAATCAAATCGTTCATTAAATATTCGCAATTATGTTAAAAACCTACTTTTGCCCTCTAGTCCCTGGTTTTTTGCCCGATCGGAACCAAACCAGTCTAGGACAATTCTCTGGATTCTCTAGATCAATAATTATCGAAAAACAGTTGAACTTTTGCATTTGGATGGCTATAACAGGGTCATTTAGAAAAGAGGCGTGGCAAAATACACTCAAAAGCATATCAATTCTAAGGGAAAACTCAAAACTTCATGAAAATTGTTGGGTATGTGACATAACATGCTGAAGAAGCATGCAAAGTTTCATGGATATCGGACCATAGATGCCGCTATAACTTAAAAAGCTTTGAAAACCATGTATTCCCTATGGTGAATTGCCTTTATTGGCTGTAAATGGTATTTTCCATCTCTGAAATCAGGTGGGGTTAAAAACATCCACATAATATGCATATATTATGATAGATCTCCTCATACTGAACAACTTTTCCTCAAGAACCACTACTGTCAATCAAATTGTTCATTAAATATTCACGATTATGTTAAAAACCTACTTTTACAAACTAGTCTTAGGCTTTTTGCCCGATCGGAACCAAACCAGTCTAGGACAATTCTCTGGACTCTCTAGATCAATAATTAACGGGGGGGAAAAGTTGAACTTTTGCATTTGTTTGAATATAATAGTCATTTTAAATTGTAGCCAGTCAAAAGTTAAAGGAAAATCTCCATCAATCTCGGCAGCACTTGCCTTTTTCGAATCATCTAGTTGAACTCTATCAATGGTATGAATTTCAGGCGTTTTCGTTGAGTTTTCGCCGAGATATTTGCGAAAAACCACCGGGCGCGTTTCAAAATGGCGGCCGCTAATGACGCCACACCCCGGTACAAAACTGCTCATAACTCGGGAACGGAAAGTCCCAGCGCGGTCAAACTCGGGTGGGTAAGACCACTCCCGGCCCTTGCCCGAACACTACCATCGCGGGCCTCTGGGACGCCCTCTCGCGGATCGCTATTTCGCGGGACCCCCGAATTTTACCGCCTATAGCTCCCGACTACAGATGTGTCCAAAGACATGTGGGGGCTCATTCAAGATTCAAGAGTTTTATTTGTCACATACACAGTTATATACAGAATATACAACCGGCAGTGAAATGTAAACAGGTCCGCTCCATGGACAGTGCAAATTCAGTTAAAAACACGAGGAAATTATAATAGAAATAGAATTTTAAAAAAGTACTCTATATATATGTATATACTCTCTATATATATCTATCTGTAGAATTATAAATAAATCAAGTAGAAAAAAAAAATAAAGTGGAATAAAATAAGTGAAGTAAACTGTGCAGTGAGTAAACTGTAGACTTATAAATATGTGGTTAACAAATGTACAAAGTAGTATAATGTGCAAACAGGTTTATAACCGGTTGTTACACAGTAACAACGAGAACAGAAAGTGCAGTGCAATGTCAGTATATTGATGGTCACGTGATGTTAAGTGACTGAGTTCAGGAGTCTGATGGCCTGGGGGAAGAAGCTCCTCCTGAGTCTCTCAGTTTTGGCCATCAGGCTTCGGAAGCGCTTACCAGATGGCAGCAGCGTGAAATGAGGGTTTGCAGGGTGATTAGAGTCCTTGATGATTTTAGTAGCTCTACCTTTGCAGCATTTGGTGTAGACGTCCTGTAGAGACGGGAGAGCTGACCCTGAGATACGCTCGGATAAGCGCACGACTCTTTGCAGGGCTTTGCAATCATGACTGGTGCTGTTCCCATACCACGCTGTGATGTTAACACACTTTCTATCACCCCTAAATAGAAAGTTTTCAGGATAGCTGGTGAAACCCTGAATTTCCTCAGCTGGCGCAGGTGGTACAGTCTTTGCCTGGCTTTTTTCACCTGTGTCTGAATGTGAGCAGTCCAGGTCAGGTCCCCAATGGTGTTAAAGGCTGAGCTATAGTCAATAAATAGCAGCCTTATGTAGTTCCCACTTTTGCAGTCGATGTGAGTGAGGGAGGAGTGGAGGACATGAGGAGGACATCATTCTAAAGGGCAAATCCAGCCCTACAATCGACCTGAATTTCAAATGTTTTGCTTAAGCCGTTTTTGAGATATAAGCCCCAAAATGTACACGTTTAACCGGGCATAACTCCGGTCCCCCACGGTCCAGGACCCCAGGGATAGTCTCATTCTACGGGGGCTATCAAGGACTCTCTATGACCTGAGTTTCAGAATTCATTGCTGCATCCCAGAGATATTAAGCAACAAACCAAATTCATTAGTTTATTCATTATTCATTCTTCTTTCATTCATGGTTCTCTGGTGCCACCTGCTGGTTAAGTCATTTTGTCATGCTACTCACTCTATAATTCATATTTAGAGATAATAAAAATCACTTGTATAACATTTACAATCACATTTTGCCAAAATAATTTATTTCAAATATCTATATCTGCAACAAAAAGTGTGTGTGTGTGAGTGTGAGCATGAGCATGTTTAAAAATTAACATGAAAAATGTGCCTATTACATATTCCCTATAATTGCCATAAAGCCACCAGAGGGCAGCAGAAGACCACTCATTGGTTCATTCTGCTCACTAAGAATGTATATATAACGTTATAAAATCATTATAATAACATTGCAAATCACATTTTGTCAATGTTTACCGATTCATTTGTTAATTCAATGTATGTTTTTTTTTTTTTTTTTTTTTTTTACAATAATATTACATTACAATTAAAATAACACCTGAAAATGTTTTAAAGGGGAAACCTGGAATAAGCAATTTGTTACCTATCATTTATTTCAAATATCTATATCTGCAACAAAATGTGTATGTGAGTTAGCATGTTTGAAGGCATTCACTTGGAAAATGTGCCCGTTAAATGAAAAACAGAAATTTAAAATGAAAATGAGCCAATGAGTGGTTCTCTGCTGCCACCTGCTGGTTAAACTAATCATTCTGTCATACTACTTGATTATATTGCTTTATAATTCATATTTAGACATTATGAAACCACTATTATAACATTTACAATCACATTTTGTCAAATTTGATCAATTCATTTTCATTTAAGTATTGGTATTGACAATTCTGCCAAAAAAATATATGATTAATGTGTGAAAATAACCACGAGACTAGGAGTAAGCATTTTGTTACTAATAATTTATTTAAAATATCTATATGTAAAACAGAAGTGTCTCTCTCTCTCTCTCTCTCTCTCTCTCTCTCTCTCTCTCTCTCTCTCTCTCTCTCTCTCTCTCTCTCTCTCTCTCTCCCTCTCTCCCTCTCTCTCTCTCTCTCTCTCTCTCTCTCCTCTCTCTCTCTCTCTCTCTCTCTCTCTCTCTCTCTCTCTCTCTCTCTCTCTCTCTCTGTGTGTGTGGCCAATATCTACTCAAGAAATGCTCAGACTTTATTCAATCAAGCACATGTGACATGACACACATGAAAATTCATATTTAGGCATTGTAAAATCATTAAAATAACATTTAATATCACATTTTGTCAATGTTTATCAATGCCATAGACTTATGTTGGCTGAATACTAGTTTTGTCCTATAGAGGGGGCTGCAGGATTAGAAACGTACTCTCTTGTGTTTCCACAGGTTAAAATTAAATGTGTGTATAAGTTAAGATTGTTTATATCATCTAAATACTCAATATTTAGGGGAATGCACATTAAACTGTTCACCATACAGGTGAGTTCAACTCTGTTGTCATGATGGCAAATATTCTTCTGTGCATCTTCATGAATGCTTTGTGTACTGCATTTATACATCGATGTAGGTCCACATATGTGTCTATATTCATCTGGTATATTTTGTTGATGCTTATTGTTTACATTGGCAAGTTGTGAAGGTTTAATCGTGGCTGTAATTTTTCATTAGAAATGCGCTAATTAGCATTAGCCACAGGAGAATTATCATACTAATGTTCATTTCATTATTACTGTATTATTGCAGTTTGCATCAAGTATAATGATATTTATGTTAAGATACAGACATGATTGTCTAATCTGTGTGTATTGTGCATATGTTATTGATATTCTTATTGCAAGTCATGTTATTGCAACTCATATTAATAGAATATTGTTTGTATTTTTTTCATTACTTATTTTAGATGATTGTTACTACAGATGTTATCACCACAGATAACTATGGTGCAAATGAGAACAGAGTACATTACATTATAGATCATATGAAATTAAATCATAATATTAGTACAGTGAGACCTAAAAAAATTATATTTTGGTTTTGTTAGCAATTGGTAAATCATGGTAAACTATGGTTAAATCATGCTAGAATCATGGTAAATCGTATTAGAATGTGGAAACGTGGTAAATCATGGTAACCTATGCTAAATCAGGCTAGAATTATGGTAAATCATACTACAATGTGGTAAATAATGGTAAATCATTAGAATGTAGTAACTCGTGGTAAATCATGGTGAACTATGGTAAATCATGCTAGAATCATGGTAAATCATATTAGAATGTAGTAACTCATGGTAAATCATGGTAAACTATGGTAAATCATACCACAATGTGGTAAATCATGGTAAATCATATTAGAATGTATAACTCGTGGTAAATCATGGTAAACTATGGTAAAGCAGGCTAGAATCATGGTAAATCATACCTCAATGTAGTAAATCATGGTAAATCATATTAGAATGTAGTAACTCGTGGTAAATCATGGTAAACTATGGTAAATCAGGCTAGAATCATGGTAAATCATACCTCAATGTGGTAAATCATGGTAAATCATATTAGAATGTAGTAACTCGTGGTAAATCATGGTAAACTGGTAAATCAGGCTAGAATCATGGTAAATCATACCTCAATGTGGTAAATCATATTAGAATGTAGTAACTTGTGGTAAATCATGGTAAACTATGGTAAATCATGCTAGAATCATGGTAAATCATACCTCAATGTGGTAAATCATGTTAAATTATATTAGAATGTAGTAAATCATGGTAAACTATGGTAAATCAGGCTAGAATCATGGTAAATCATACCTCACTATGGTAAATCTTGCGAGAACGTGGTAAATCCTAGTAAACTATGGTAAATCATAATAGAATCATGGTAAATCATTCTAGAATGTGGTAAACTATGGTAAATCTTGGTAAACTATCATAAATCCTGGAAAATTGGTAAATCATAATAGAATCATGGTAAATCATACTAGATTGTGGTAAACTATGGTAAATCATAATAGAATCATGGTAAATCATGGTAAACTATAGTAAGTCATGCTACGATCATGGTGAATTATACTACAATGTGGTAAATCATACTAGAACATGGTAAATCATGATAGCAACGTGGTAAACTGGTAAATCATTCTAGAATCATGGAGTAGCTTAGAACCAGTTATGTCTATTTATTTAAGTAGCTGTCTGTGTGGAATAATGTATATTCGGCAGATCATTACGGTTTTACATCAGGATCGGTTAGGTTTCATCTTATTTAATGTGCAAATAAACCCATTTTGTTTTTTAAATAGCAAATTTAGCACCTTAACTCTATCCTCCAGATGGGAGAGACCCCATGTCATGTACGGACAGCTGCTGGACTGGCTGCGCTACCTCGTGGCCTGGCAGCCTGTTATCATTGGTCTGGTACAAGGCATCAACTACATCCTGGGTTTGGAGTAACAACAGCACCCAGTGTGGAGGGGCTAGCATACTTGACTCAACTGCAGCAAATAAATGTCTTTGGATTCTCGGAGACAGGGACTTTTCCCCCCAATTACTGTCTCTATGTTTTGCTGTGCTAATGTGTCATCAAATGAAATTCTACTAGCAGTCTGATGTTGGATGTTTTTGTTGAAATTTTTTGTTTGACATTTGTTTATGATCTACTGAAGTTTGGACCTTTCAAGTTTGTGTAAACAAACCATGTGAACATTGGGTTTTATAAAAAATTAATAAAATTGCTGTAAATATGTGCTCACCATAAGCACATTCTGGGCCATGCGCAAGCGTTCTTTTACTGGTTTGAGCTAAGTAATTAAAGAAATAGAATGATTTAAATATCATTATAGAATGAAGTAACAGTGATGAGCAATACACGTTCTGATTAAGAAGATGATTAGCAGACAGACAGACACTACCAGATTAATTCGGTGGTCAAGCGGTCCTTTGCCCAGTTTGAGTAAGTCTGATGACACAATGTATAAACAGGTATGCTGATGGTGATGTCATGTGCAGACAGAAAGTAATGTAATCCTTATTTTCTTCTCAACATTATGAAAAAATTTGAAGGAAACTGAAATATTTGTGTTAAATTTTTAAATGTTATGTCAGATTTGTTGATGTATTAATTCAAAAATAAATATATTCCTTTTCCACTGAAAATATTTAAACATCCTAAAATATATTTACTTTATAAGCAGAATGCCTAAAACAAATAAGCTAATTTGCCAATGGAAATGAATGAGAATAATATGCTTCCCTATTAGAATTTTTTATTTTTTATTTTTTTATACATGACAAGGAAAGTACAAATTTAGCAGTGTAATGTATTGGCACAGATGGCATTTACAATCCATATTATTGTGTACTGTTGAACTTTTCAGGTATGCACAATTTTCCACTGATTGGGATTGATAAATGGAATTTACTTTTGTGAGGATGCAAAATCTGTGTGATTTGTATTGTGCAAAGTTTTATACATGAGGCCTCTGCTCTCCAGAAGAATATTTTAAGTATTGTATATTTGTATTTAAGTAATATTTTAAGTATTTTGAGTATTGTATTTAATGTACTTATCCATATGAAAATGTAATTTATGTAAGAATCTGAAATATCCATATATGAAATGCATCCGCGTATAAAGTAAAAACATATATGTACGCACAGCTATACACTCACCTAAAGGATTATTAGGAACACCATACTAATACTGTGTTTGAACCCCTTTCACCTTCAGAACTGTCTTAATTCTACGTGGCATTGATTCAACAAGGTGCTGAAAGCATTCTTTAGAAATGTTGGCCCATATTGATAGGATAGCGTCTTGCAGTTGATGGAGATTTGTGGGATGCACATCCAGGGCACGAAGCTCCCGTTCCACCACATCCCAAAGATGCTTTATTGGGTTGAGATCTGGTGACTGTGGGAGCCATTTTAGTACAGTGAACTCATTGTCATGTTCAAGAAACCAATTTGAAATAATTTGAGCTTTGTGACATGGTGCATTATCCTGCTGGAAGTAGCCATCAGAGAATGGGTATATGGTGGTCATAAAGGGATGTCAGAAACCATGCTCAGGTAGGCTGTGGCATTTAAACAATGCCCAATTGGCACTAAGGGGCCTAAAGTGTGCCAAGAAAACATCCCCCACACCATTACACCACCACCACCAGCCTGCACAGTGGTAACAAGGCATGATGGATCCATGTTCTCATTCTGTTTACGCCAAATTCTGACTCTACCATCTGAATGTCTCAACAGAAATTGAGACTCATCAGACCAGGCAACATTTTTCCAGTCTTCAACTGTCCAATTTTGGTGGGCTTGTGCAAATTGTAGCCTCTTTTTCCTATTTGTAGTGGAGATGAGTGGTACCCGGTGGGGTCTTCTGCTGTTGTAGCCCATCCGCCGCAAGGTTGTGTGTGTTGTGGCTTCACAAATGCTTTGTTGCATACCTCGGTTGTAACGAGTGGTTATTTCAGTCAAAGTTGCTCTTCTATCAGCTTGAATCAGTCGGCCCATTCTCCTCTGACCTCTAGCATCAAGGCGTTTTCGCCCACAGGACTGCCGCATACACGTTTTTCCCTTTTCACACCATTCTTTGTAAACCATTCTTTGAAATGGTTGTGCGTGAAAATCCCAGTAACTGAGCAGATTGTGAAATACTCAGACCGGCCTGTCTGGCACCAACAACCATGCCACGCTCAAAATTGCTTAAATCACCTTTCTTTCCCATTCTGACATTCAGTTCGGAGTTCAGGAGATTGTCTTGACCAGGACCACACCCCTAAATGCATTGAAGCAACTGTCATGTGATTGGTTGATTAGATAATTGCATTAATGAGAAATTGAACAGGTGTTCCTAATAATCCTTTAGGTGAGTGTATATGAAACATTAGAAATTGAAACAATTCCATACAGACGTGGACGAAATTGTTGGTACACTTTGTAAATATGAACAAAAAAGCCTGTAAAAATAAATCTGCATTGTTAATCCTTTAGATCTAAATATATATATATATATATATATATATATATATATATATATATATATATATATATATATATATATATATATATTTTTTTTTTTTAAATCACAAAATTCTAACCTTTCATTGAAGTATAAGAATTTAGAAATCTCATGAAATGTTTGTCTCTAATACATGTTGGACACAATTACTGGTACCCTTTTATTCAATACTTTTTGCAATCTCCTTTTCCCAAGATAACAGCTTTTCTTCTATAATTCCTGATGAGTTCGGAGAACACCTGACAAGATATCAGAGACCATTTCTCCATACAGAATCTCTCCTGATCCTTCAGATTCCCAGATCCATGTTGGCGCTTCTTCTCTTCAGTTCACCCCACTCATCTTCTATAGGGTTCAGGTCAGGGGACTGGGATGGCCATGGCAGAAGCTCCATTTTGTGCCTGGTGACACATTTTTGTGTTGATTTTGATGTTTGTTATTGTCCTGATGGAAGATCCAACCACGGCCCATTATAAGATTTCAAGCAGAGGCTGTCAGGTTTTGATTTTTTTTTTTATCTGTTGGTATTTGCTTGAATCCATGGACCAGTCCAGGATGTCCAGGACCTCCAGCAAAAAAATAGGCCCATAAAATAAAAAATCCGGCGGTATATTTAACTGTACTTTTTATCCCTGTTTGCACCAAACCCATCTTGAGTGTTTGCTGCCAAAAAGCTCTTTTTGAAAGTCCCTTTTGAAGTCCAAGTCCCTTTTGAAGTCGTGTCTGACAATTGAATATGCTGGAGTTTTTTTTAATGAGTGAGGAGAATTTTTCTTGAAACCCTCCCAAACAACTTGTGGTGATATAGAGGTTGTTTGATTTTTATTTTATTTTTTAGGCTTTCTGACCCCAAGACTATTTTCTGCAATTCTGGAGTGTCTTTTTCCACTCAAACTCTCCTCCTCACCATGCATTAGGACGGTATAGACATACATCCTCTTCCAGGCAGATTCGTAATATCTTTAGTTGATCATTACTTCTTAATGATTACCCTGGTGGTGGAAATAGGCATTTTCAATGCTTTAGCTATTTTCTTACAGCCACTTTCTATTTTGTGAAGCTCAACAATCTTTTGCTAGACATAAATTTGGTCTTCTTGTTTCCTCATATTTATTCTCCTGTGGAACCGGAAGTCATGGCTGGACAATTTCATGCTCCTAATCACCCTGGTGTGCTAAAAATTTTAATATGGTTGGGAATATACTTCAGTGATATTTTGTATTATTTTCTGAGGGTACCATTAATTGTGTCCAATGTGCATTAGAGAAAAACATTTATTTCATAAGATTTTCTCCCCATTTTAAGTTCTTACACTTTTAGATCTTAAATAAAAGATCTAAAGGATTAACAATACAAATTTTTTTCGTAGCCTTTTTTTGTGCATATTTACCAAGGATACCAGCAATTTTGTCCACGTCTGTATATTCAAAGAGGAACTATGCGCAAGTCCAAAACTTTTTGCAGGTGCTCGATCAAATGAAGCATTTAACTCAAAGTAAACAAGAATCGGCACACTGTCACTGCTGGAAAAATCACCAGATTCAACATAATCAAGTAATGATTCTCGTTTACTAGAGTAAAATTTGTAAATAAACTTTGAAGTTGGCTTGATCAGAAAGTTTAAAAAGTTAATGGTAAATAAAAAAAGTAAATAAAGGTTAAATAAAAGTAAACATATTCTGTAAATATTTACAGAAAGTAAATAAAAGTTAACTTAAAGTTTGAAGTTTAAAGTAGTTTAAAGGTTTTGAAGTCAATACAGTCTATCAGAAAACTGACTGACTGACAAACAGATATTGTCAGATGATTGGATGGATGGATGGATGGATGGATGGATGGAGCAGCAAAGATACCCCAAAGACAAAAGATCGTTCATCGGACGGGAAGAGCTCGATTTTCGGACATGTTTGGAAGGTAGGGTGGGGCGAAATGTTGAAAAACTGTGGAATATGGAATCTAAATGTTTTTTTCAGAAGATATAGTTTCTTTTTTTATATATAATTTTAGGTCATAACTTGGTTAAACATAAGCATGGTTTGGAGACAGCCAGTGGTGCTCCCTGGCGTGACCAGCTGTCTGCCCTTGAGGAGGTACCCAATGTCCACGACTATTTGTAACAGGCAAGTAAGTGAATTGTAAAGCTACAAAATAATGAATGGACCATAGAACGGTTTTTCATGTTGAAATTAGGGTTGGGCGATGTCTACAGTGAAACCTTAGGATGGACGATGACATTGTGGGGTTGCGTTTGAGCGTTAAGCTCCATTAATGCGGCGCACATCAGGAGAAAGAGAGAATGTCCACGGAGCTGAAAAGGCTTGAATGAAACATTTTTGGCCTTAGATAAAACAACTAGAGAGTATGGCGCTTAAATATCATAACCACTAACGATCCTGAGTGCTTCACGATGCCAGTGTTCAACATCCTGATATCTGTCAGCCATCAGCGATCATCTATCGGCCCAACCCTAGTTTAAATATTTTATGATTTAATTTGAGGATGTGAGTTAATTTATTTTGTTCTTCCCTCTTTCTGAAATATCTCACATGGCAGCCATCGATTGAGTCAGCCCTGCAAACCTGTTGGTAGACAACACAGTGGACAGTGGAAGTATGCAATCAAACACTCTGGAGACTATTCCAGATTATGTCCCGCTGGCAAAGGCTTTACCAGTCCATCCAGGTCCAGCTCCACCACCAAGATCTCCCTGCTCAGCTGAATGAAAGCACACAGAAATATGTTTTCTTCTGTTTTATGTACTGTTAATTTAAATTTGTATGTTTTTTATATATATATATATATATATATATATATATATATATATATATATATATTACAAGAACTCGTTGTGCATTGATGAGACGTGTTTTTTTGCATTGCATACAAGAACTCGTTGTGCATTGAAGATATTAGTGCTTTTGCATTGCATTTTGCATACAAGAACTAGTGCTTTGAAGAGATTAGCATGTTTGCATTGCATTCAAGAACTCGTGCATTGAAGCGATAAATGCTTTTGCATTGCATTGCATATAAAAACTTGATGTGCATTAGAGAGATAATATAGGCGACTTTGTGTCAAATTTGATTGATTGATGGCTGTCATAAAAATTCCTCACCCCTCCCTCCCACCCCTCCCATCGGACTGGACACCTGTTCTGGACACCGGAACACTGGCCATCGGTTTTATTATCCTCCTTCCCCCACTATACCCCATTCAAAGGAATTTATGACTGTTTTGGGACTTCGTGTGTTTTTTCAAAAATGTTCAAAAACAATGAGCTTTAAGCTTTTTTAAAAATGTGAATAACAGTCACATACATGAGATAAGGGGACCGTTTTATTAAGCAAAGATTGTATTTCACATACATTTAAAACAAACAAACCGATGTATATCGTTAAATCTAACACACGTTTCAAATAAATGTAAAAACAAGGTTTTTTCCTTTACTTAAAACTTTGTAAAAAAAGTCAATGTTCAGTCATTTAAAATGTTTTTCAGAAATATAAAGACAAGTTAGAGAATATCTTTGACGTCTGGCTTGTAAAGATAGAGAAAACATTGTTTTCAAACAAGTATATGCATTAAACATCAAAGAAAAGGTGGTTAAAAATCCCATCAAACGAATTATGTTAAGTTGTTTCACATTACAATTTACTGTTCAAGTTTTCTTTAGTCAAAAACATTTATCTTACGGAGTCTGATGCAAACACGTCCTTTCTCCTCAATGACGGAAAACGGCATGAGCTCTGGCAGCTTGTGTGAAGCCACCTCCCAGTCTCCGCCCCTAACACTTTACCTTAATGCAGAACAATGGATAAAATAATACAAATAAAATAAATAAAAGCAAAACAAATAATATTAAATTTTTTCACATTACAATTTTCTGCTAAATGTTTATTTTGTTTAGACAAAAAACGAATGTTTCTTACGCAGGTTCAAATGCAACCTCTCTCCCCTGATGGCTAATCACTAATGAGGTCTGGGGACGTGCGTAAAGCCACCCGCAGTCTCCGCCCCTAACACACCCCTCAGCGCAGAAGAATGCACCCAGTTCATACAGAGATGAAGATTTAAATAACGGTAAAATAATTAAACAAAATGACATTTATAAATAATATATGTTTTTAACATTTTTGTTTAGTTCATCATAGTTTCTTTCACTCTTAGCTCTTTCAAAACTAATTGTTTCAAGTCACACACATGGAGACATAGCTTCCTTTATATGTAGGCCTACTCTTTTATATAAGAATAAAACAGACTACCAAATCTCTCTCTTCCTCTCTCTCTCTCTCTCTCTCCCTATCATATGTGTATATATATATATATATATATATATATATATATATATATATATATATATATATATATATATATATATATATATATATATATATTATTTATTTATTTTTCAGACCAGATAATTTCATGTCTACACACACACACACACACGCAAAAACAGAACACCACGTCGACCGCCTTCTCAACCGCTGACACAATGTGCACAAATAACAATGGTAAGTGGCATTTTTATTTTTCACGACTGTGTTGTATATTTACTTTGCGAATCATACACACATGGGATAATTATAGGATCTTCACTGTTTTAACATTACAGATGTGCATGAATCCGGTTTATATTTTGACGAAGGTCTTGAAATAATTCTGGATGAGCTATGTAAGTATTTTCTCATTCTCTATTAACGTTTAAGGACATCAGAAAATAACGGTGAGATGTTAAACAACATACGTATGCATAATCTCTATAACCATAAATATATTTAATAATAAATAATTTTATATTTTTACAGAGCAAGATTACAAGGATCGTGGATTACAGTTATTCACTGATTCTCAGCCGAGTTCTCCACATCAGGAGAATCAAGCTCCAACGAGAGCGATTCAGGATCTCCAGGAGAAATACAACCTCTGTTCAATGAGAGAGATTTGCACAGGTTGTCTTATGACACCCTGCGTCGTACGAATCACAATTTTGAGCGTATATTAGACCTTGTCTTTTTTTGTATTGGCCTTTAACGTACCAAGAGACTGAGGATATCGTACGCGGTTCACAAAGTGATATTATCGCTAACCTGCAGACCATAATAACTGTACAACAGCAGCACACTATCGCGCTACAGCACGCTGCAGAGTTCTGGAGGATCGGCCACGAGCAGGTCATTTTGGAAAATCACCGACTGCACAACGAATTGGCAGGTGTTTCCGGAGCTTTACACGAAGTAAGAGACGAACAGCAGCTTACAGTAATAACTCTGTCATTATTTAGTGAAAGAATGAATATTATTCAAAGAGTGTTGACTGATTTGCATGATGTTATAATGAGGGAGAGAAGAAGGTGATCATATTTTGTTTTGTTTTGTTTTTGTTTTTTAAATTTTATTTAATCATTGTAATTGACGGGTTTTTCGTTTGGTGTATTAGGACCTACTGATATTTCTATGCTATGCGACTAATGCTATTATCTTTGCTGTTGTGGTGGACTCTAGCATCATCTGTGTTTTTGTGGTGACTTGTTATTTTGTTATGTAAAAAAAAAAAAGCTATTACTTGTTATCGTTGTGGAGCACCCGCTTGTCTTTAAAAAATAAATAAAAAATAAAAAAAATAAACAAAGGCAAAACAATGGTTTCTCAAAGATGTCACGGTGATTTACACCACAGTCAAAACTGAGGATGAGCCTGCGTCCTCAAGATCTAGAAACATGTCTGTGAGTAGAGTTAAGTTGTGCGATCTGATTAATCATCAGCTGCGCATGTTAGCACCTAATGCCCTTAACAGAACTGAGATGCTACAAGGCCTCATAAACAATCAACATGAATGGTTAGAAATGACTATACAACATGATAATAATAATATAACACATGATGATGATGATGATGATGATGGTGGTGGTGGTAATAATGAGTCAGGGTGACCCCCCATCAATTTATGATCCGTTAGCTCCTAATATGGGTCTGAGTCACGGTGAAATTATTAGATTAATAAACCAAGGGGGAAGCATTGGACCTTTCACAGTAGTGACACGTCCAAGATTCAATGGTCTAGAAATTCACAGCACTTTAAACCTCTGTGAAATATCCACTAACGATCTGGCCGCCTACAATATTTTGCTTAATTCCTTATTAGCTGAAATTGTAGATTTCTCCAGGCTGATGGCCGGTGAGACGGGGTATATTAATATATCACTAACAGGTGCCAATCTACCCACTGCTATTAATGCGGTTTTAACTCCTGAAAACAACCACAATGGCAATTTATTCATAGATCAGATTGAACGTGCGACGCAAAGTAATAAAGAGATTGCAAACGACTCACAGATGAATCTAAGGGTGTCAATCGCAATGGATAAACAGGTGCGGAGGACGTAGGCGATTAACAGATCTGGCGATCAGCGAAACGATCAAAAGGAATAAAATGAATTTATTCTGCCCCATAAATGTCAAAGACAATATGTGTTTCAGCTACTGCCTAGCCCATTTCTTGAACCCTAAAGCTACCGATCGGGATCTGAAGAAAATCGTTAGAGATATACATACGGAGGCTGGTTACGCAACACGAACCGGAATAGGCTTTCATGATCTTAGTATTTTCGAAGCTCGCCTTGATCTGAAAATAGTTGTCTTTCATAGAGACTGCTCTGGAAAATTGGTAGCATATAAAAACAACAACGAGATACATCCAAAGACGGTCCATTTATTCATTCATGACTCGCACTACTATCTGATCAAAAACCTCAAAGCATTCATAGGTACTAATTACGTATGTGTTTTGTTACAAAGGTTTTAATGACCTTAGAATCCATAAGTGCAAGTATGTGTGTAATGTATGAGTGAGTGTCACACACACACTAAAAACAGTTTGCGGTGCGACGATTGCAAGAGATATTGTAGATCTATATATTGTTACGAGGCCCATAAACAGTCGAGGGTGTCCGGTGAGAGACCACAGTGCGATGTGATAAAATATTGCTGCATGACTGGTGGCAATAAAACCAAGTCACACAAGTGCCCGCCCACACATTGTGAAGCAATTTTGATGAGGGAGGGATCACATGACTGCTACATACAACCTATCAAGCCAGACGAAACTGACGAAAAATACGTATATTATGATTTTGAAACGATGTACGAGGGTGGCAAACACGTAGCTAATTACATGTATGCCATAACACATAGCGGTGACGAATTTACAGCGGCCGTACCGGACTGTGTTGAGCGCCTGGTAAAACACTTCAGATGTCCAAAATACACTAATTACACATTTTTGGCCCACAACGCTTCAGGGTTTGATTCATACATACTGCTCGAGTATTTCATAAATAAAGGTCTACCGCCGAAAATCATTATGCAAGGATGTAGAATAATTTATATGCATGACACGGCATTTAAGCATAGACATAGACACATGCCAATGTCAATTAGTAAGATGCCCGTGGCCCTAGATCTGTCAGTGAGCGGCAAAGGATTTTTTCCACACCACTTTAACAGATCGGAAAACATTGATTATGTAGGTCTGTACCCTGCTAAAGAGCTTTATGGATACGATACAATGAGCACAGCTGACCGGTCCAAATTTGATGTATGGTATGTCAGCGTGCAGGGAGGCATGTTTGACTTCAAAAAGGAACTGGCATTTTATGGTCGCAATGATGTAATCATTCTGCGTCAGGCATGTATGAGATATCCGGAGGAATTCATCGATTGCGCAAAAATCGATCCGTTTAAATGTTTGACGCTGGCTGGCGCATGCATGAAAGTATTCAGGACTAATTTCCTGAGTCGAAACACTCTAAGCTTTGACACACAATAATGCGTACGTCAATCAGTTCAAAACATTTTCCAACGCCTCGATTCAGTGGCTGGAGTACATTAAAGAAAGCGAAAATGTGAATGTACATCACGCCCTAAACTACGGAGAAGTCAGGTTCGGCCCCTACCATGTTGACGGATATTACGAAAACACTAACGGAGATAAAATAGCGTTAGAATACCTTGGATGTTTTTTCCACGGTCACGATTGTCGGTTTAATCCTAACGATTTGAACCCTCTATCAAAAGTGCCTTTTGGGGCTCTCAGGAGACAGTCTAATAATAAGCTAGAGGCTCTGCGTAATGTTTATTCATTACGGGTGGCTTCTACCTGGGAGTGTGAGTGGGGGCGAGCAAAACAAAGCGACCCTGCTGTCATGGCATTTATGGCCTCATACAACGCAATACTCACAATCCGGCAAAAAGAGTGATAACGAAATGAATCCTAAATTCTTTGTGGGGACGCTTCTCTTTATGTGAGAATTTATCATCGACAGAGTTTTTGACAGAACCGAAGAGTTTGCACGGTACATTTTTGGTAACGGGCATGTAATAAAACACTTCTCGTTTGTTTCAGATTCTGTGGCCTTGATTCAGTGGTCATATACTGAACAGGACGAATGTCAGACGCGAGACGTTAACGTGTTTATCGCCCCATTCACGACAGCATACGCACGTTTATGCTTTATGAACTGCTGGATAAATTAGGCGAGCGCGTCATTTACACAGATACGGACTCTGTCGTCTTTATATAAAAAAATGACCACTGGATGCCCGAAATTGGTCCGTACCTAGGTCAGCTCACGAGTGAATTAGAATCAAACGACCTAATTCTATTCTTCGGACCCAGGAGTTCTGTTCTTCAGGACCAAAATCGCTCGGGTATCGAACTGCAAAAGCCAATGTTTGTCTCAAAGCTAAAGGCATCACACTCACTGCAGAGAACTCTCAAATAGTTACGCTACAGAGTCTGGTAACATTAGTCCAGGCTTATGTGAAATCACGTGACACTTCGCATCTGCTGGCGCAGACAGAGACTATCGCTAGAAATAAGAGGTCATTCACACTTCAAAATAGATCGCTTGTAAAAGCTTCAGAGTCGTGTACAACAAGTGTGTGCTCCTCTCCGATTGTTCCACAGTTCCTTATGGATTCTAACAATATTATGAGTCATTGTAACGTGTGAAACAGATGATTTTGACTTTAGATTGCAGCACCCATTTTTAGGGTTAGTCTCAGGTCCCAGTAACAGTGGGAAAACATATTTTGTAAAAACTTTGATGTATAATTCAGAAAAAATGTGTTCTGTAAAATACATTTACAGCTGTTGGCAACCGCTATATGATGAATTGATGCAAGTGTTTGATATTAAATTTATTGAAGGTATACCCAAATCCTTGAATGATGAATATTTATTTCCACCTCATAAGAGATCATTATTAATCCTTGATGACATTATGGACCATGCATTTTCTAATGTAGAAGTTCAACGAGCATTCACGCAGTACACTTCATCACAATTCAATAAGTACAATATTAATAATTCAAAACTTCTTCTTCCAGGACAAATCTACCAGGACTATCAGTCTCAATACAAATTATTTAATTATTTTTAAAAACCCTAGAGATAAGCAGCAAATTGGGGTTTTGGGGAGACAGATGTACCCCAGGGAGGCAAGATTCTTTATAGAGGCTTACCAGGACGCCACCAGTCGTCCTTATGGATATTTATTGGATATGGATATTGGTAGATTATAAAGCAAAAACACCAGAAAGACTATGACTCAGAACGGATCTGCTCTCAGACCATCCGGTAGTGTATATACAGAAAAGGAAGTAGTGATGCGGAGGAGGTTACCATTAGCTTGAGACTTTCCAGAAATGTACCTCTTTTAAAGTTGTTATACAAAGGCACTCCTAAGCAAAGACATCTTATTTTACAGTCGGCCTCTGATGAATTCATATTGACTCATTCATATTGATGTGAGGTGGCTCTTAATGTTCTTCATGGTATAATACCGCTAACTACGAATCAGCACAGAAGATTAAGAAAGAGAAAAATTGAGATAAAATACGTCGCTAATAAGAAAATTAACGTTAAGAGAAAACGACGTATGATTAATCAAAGAGGCGGTTTTCTCCTTCCGCTCTTAAGCGTCGCCATACCATTTATTTCTAGTCTGATAATGTCTAGACAGTGACGAGCATGGAGTATGCCGAAAAAATGTATATCGTACCAAAACATCAAATGGATAGATTGAGAACGGGGCACCCCCATGAAACTATTCATAAAGTTGTTGAGGACAGCTTGGACATAGCAATAAGGGACATATTACAGAGGATGATCTGGACTCACATGGAAAAGCTAAGCTTTACACTAATGCATTGCAAAGGTTTTTAGCTTGTTGTAGTAACGCATTAACCCTTACATTCCCTCAACATAATCCACGCTAAAACATCTGCCACGGGGCCAGATGTCCCTAATAGGACTGATGATAATGACGGGGTGGAGGAAGTGTTAAACAATGTCCCTCAGAGGCGTTTAAAAAATATCAAATACATTCTGGATGAGATGTCTAAAGCTAAACAGATGTCCTCATGGACAGACTCTGGAGAATTTGTTTTTAAAGGAAAACCCATTGCGGGTTCACACATGCTTGACCTGTTGAAAAGCATAACGATGCCTCATATGATACGTGACGACCACAGGCCGGTAGGATGGCTTGAATTTCTGGAGGCATTTGCCGGCTTAAACATACCTTTCTCGACTGTAAGTAATTATCATGTAGGCGCATGATCGAATCTTTTAAAAGAAAAACATCTACGGGTAGCTCCGCCACTGCATCATCTATGCCGATGAAAAAACGCAAGTCTGGAAAACAGATGTATCCTCTTTCGCCACCATCATCCCGGTCCGACATTTCAGGCGACAATGTATTTAATTCGCCTATATTGGATTCGAGTCAGTGGCTGACTTTTTAAGTTTGGGTGTATGTTCATTCATTCATTCATTCATTCATTCATTCAAGATTCAAGATTCAAGAGTTTTATTTGTCACATACACAGTTATATACAGAATATACAACCGGCAGTGAAATGTAAACAGGTCCGCTCCATGGACAGTGCAAATTCACAGTTAAAAACACGAGGAAATTATATAGAAATAGGATAAAAAAGTACTATCTATCTATCTATCTATCTATCTATCTATCTATCTATCTATCTATATATATATATATATATATATATATATATATATATATATATATATATATATATATATATATATATATCTGTAGAATTATAAATAATCAAGTCAAGAGAAAAAAAAAAAAAAAAGTTAAAAATAAGAATAAAGTGGAATAAAATAATTGAAGTAGACTGTGCAGTGAGTAAACTGTAGACTTATAAATATGTGGTTAATAAATGTATAAAGAGTATAATGTGCAAACAGGTTTATAACAGGTTGTTACACAGTAACAACGAGAACAGAAAGTGCAGTGCAATGACAGTATGTTTATCCTGAAGTGAAGTCACGTGGTGTTAAGTGACTGAGTTCAGGAGTCTGATGGCCTGGGGGAAGAAGCTCCTCCTGAGTCTCTCAGTTTTGGCCATCAGGCTTCGGAAGCGCTTACCAGATGGCAGCAGAGTGAAATGAGGGTTTGCAGGGTGATTAGAGTCCTTGATGATCTTAGTAGCTCTACCTTTGCAGCGTTTGGTGTAGACGTCCTGCAGAGACGGGAGAGCTGACCCTGAGATACGCTCGGATAAGCGCACAACTCTTTGCAGGACTTTGCGGTCATGACTGGTGCTGTTCCCATACCACGCTGTGATGCACTGAGTTAATACACTTTCTATCGCCCCTAAATAGAAAGTTTTCAGGATAGCTGGTGAAACCCTGAATTTCCTCAGCTGGCGCAGGTGGTACAGTCTTTGCCTGGCTTTTTTCACCTGTGTCTGAATGTGAGCAGTCCAGGTCAGGTCCTCGGAGATGTTTACACCCAAGAACTTGAAGCTGCTCACTCTCTCTACTGGTGACCCGCTGATCATGAGGGGGGAGTATGTCCGTTGCTGTCTCTTCCTGAAGTCCACAATCATTTCTTTGGTCTTGCCAACATTCAGAGAGAGACAGTTGTCCTGGCACCATGATGTTAGATGCTCCACCTCATCCAAGTATGCCGTCTCATTGTTGTTGGAGATGAGGCCCAGGACAACAGTATCATCAGCAAATTTGATGATAGAGGTGGAGCTGTGTGTGGACAAACAGTCATGCTTGTAGAGAGAGTAGAGCAGGGGACTCAGGACACAGCCCTGTGGAGCTCCCACACTCAGGGTGATGGAGGTGGAGGTGAACTGGCCTATTCTCACCACCTGAGGCCTGCCAGTGAGGAAGTCCTCAATCCAGTGGCAGAGAGAAGGATTCAGGCCGAGATCCAGGAGTTTTGAGGTTAGCTTGGTGGGAACTATGGTGTTAAAGGCTGAGCTATAGTCAATAAATAGCAGCCTTACGTAGTTCCCACTTTTGGTGTCGATGTGAGTGAGGGAGGAGTGGAGGACATGAGAGATGGCATCTTCAGTCGATCTATTGGGACGATAGGCAAACTGAAGAGGGTCCAAAGTGTCAGGAATGTAGGCGCAAATGGTGTTTTTAATGAGTCTCTCAAAGACCTTCATGACTATAGACGTGAGAGCCACTGGACGATAGTCATTTAGGCAAGAGGGTTTACTGTTCTTAGGGACAGGGATGATGGTGGGTTTTTTGAAGGAGGTGGGGACCACAGATGTAGCGAGGGACTCATTAAAGATAGATGTAAACAACCCGGCGAGCTGATCAGCACAGGACCGTAGAACACGACCTGAAATACCATCCGGCCCGGCAGCTTTCCTGACGTCCACACGCTTGAGTGCTCTCCGAACTTCATCCTCTGAGACAGAGATCACGTGGTTGTTGCTGCTCTGAGTAATTTCCTCTAACGCGCCACTTGGCGGAGTCGCGTTGCCGCGGTTACAGTCAAAGCGAGCGTAGAAAGAGTTTAACTCATTCACAAGCGACGGATCAGCGCTCCCCTCTGCAGAGGATTTAGATCCAAACGAGCAGATGGACCTCAGACCTTGCCACATGCGCCGCGAGTCGTTGAGTTGGAAATGAGACTCCACTCGGTCTTTATATCGGAGCTTTGCGGCTTTAACTGCACGCCGCAGAGCATAACAGGATGATTTGTATTCATTCATATTCCCTGAATGGAGACCGGCATTGTAAGCAGCAGTGCGTGCGTTCACTGCCGCGCGGATTGAATTGTCCACCCACAGTTTCTGATTTGAGAAGGACGTTATTGTTATTGTTTGCGTGGCTTGCTCTGTAAGCGTGTTGATGAAGCAAAGCGCCACGTCTGTGAACTCGTTTACGTCGGCTGAACTCGCTTGGAACATGTCCCAGTCTACATCATCCAGAGCTGCCTGTAGCGCGGTCTCTGAGTGGGGTGACCAGCGCTTAACTTCCCGCCTCACCGGGGGTTGCTGAACGAGCTTTTGTTTGTATTCGGGAGTGAGGAAAATGGCGGCATGATCCGATTTGCCAAACGCTGGAAGTGACCGCGCTTTATAGGTGTTCTTGAACGGAGAGTAGCAATGATCCAGTGTGTTTGCTCCTCGTGTAGGACAGGAGACGTGCTGGTGAAAGTTTGGCAGGACTTTCTTTAGGTTTGCTTTGTTAAAATCGCCCGCGACAATGAATGCCGCGTCGGGATGTTTGTTTATGATGCTGCTGGCAACATCATGAAGGCCAGATAAAGCCAGCGCTGTGTCTGCCTGCGGTGGGATGTAAACAGCGGTCGCGACAACCGCAGAAAACTCCCTCGGCAGATAGAATGGACGGCAAATGATTGTTAAATGTTCCAGATGAGGCGAGCAGGACCGCGAGAGAATGGTGATGTTCCTGGGATCGCACCATTTCTTGTTGATCATGAAGCATACTCCACCGCCTTTGGATTTACCGGCCTCGGCTGTTCTGTCCATCCGAAAAACAGAGAAGTTCTCCGACGGCGCCACAGCTGTGTCCGGGACCGCGGGCGTGAGCCATGTTTCAGACAAACAATAGATGTTACAGTCTCTCATGTCCCGTTGAAAACTTATCCTGGCTCTAAGATCGTCCATCTTATTATCCAAGGATTGAACATTTGCTAGAAGAATGCTCGGGAGAGGAGGACTGAATGCCCTTTTCCTCAGTCTGTTACGGATACCAGCGCGTTTCCCACGGTGTTTCTTCATTCATTCATTCATTCATTCATTCATTTATTTATTTATTTATTTTTTATTAGTTCTTTGTTTTAAAAAATGATGTATACTATAATTATGTGATTGTGATTACTCCTTTAAATATGTATCATATTCTGATGTCAATAAAAATAATAATAATACAAAAAGAGCCTTAAAAAGTTGTATCTGAGTTGTAAGTTGTAAGTTGTATTGAGTCCTTCATTCACATGCATCAATACATTCACATGCATCCATATAAATTAACACGTCTGAAACATTTTTCCCTGTACACACTGAAACACTTAAATGTTTTGCCTTTGCATGGAACGGGTTTAATTTTTTTCACAAAAAGAGATACCATTAAGTCATTTTTAATTAGATCATCCATGATACGTTTTCATAACATCTTCATAATTACAACCTCCGAAAAAACACACAATGCTGTCCACAAGTATCCGATGAATAATCCTGAACTTGCTTGTTAGAGTACTGAACATTGCGAGAGTTGTTTTTTTAGAAAGTCTTGAAAAGCTGATGGAAAACGAGCCGCATCTGGCTTGTTGCCAAAAAAGCAACTGATGCCATCTTTGTGAGACTCCACTCGGTCTCCACTTTGTATGCGACGACCCAGTGTTCGCCCGGCTTGTTTGCTGGGTCAGTGTTCACTATAAAATAGCATAATTGTAAATCCTTTAACTGTGTTTTGGGGAGATGATCGCACAGGAGCAAAATTACGGAAAAGATACTCTGGAGAGTAACTTTTATTTTGAATGATTTATCATCACTCACAATAATTTTCTGTAGCTCTTCTTCATAATAATCTCCCCATCGTAGTCTTGTATATTGTATACGGGTGGTTGTCGCGGCACATACGCTGCTATGGTAAAGTACTCTTCTGTATAATTCTGTTCGTATCCTTTCGAGAATATATTTCTGACTTTAGACACTCTGACAACATCACCTATCTTATAAGACAGGTGTTTCTTTACGCAGATTTCCGTACAGGTTGTTAAACACGGTCGTCTCATTTTCTTTATGAACGTCAATCGGCCTCATTCGTATGGACTTGTGATAACTAGAGTTATACCCCTCTGTCAGATCTTGCAAGATATCACAGTAACGTTTGGAATTGACGGCTGTTAAATATCTCCACATACGTCCTTTTAGAATTCTGTTAAACCGCTCAACTATGCACGCTTTTAAATCGCTGGCCGTGGTGAAATTATGTATGTTATACTTTTTCATTAATTGCTGAAAATGCTTATTGAGGAATTCCTTCCCCAGATCCGTTTGAAGCTTTTGTGGTATTCGTTTTTCTCTTAATATTGATTCAAACGCCTTAGTTATCGCCTGTCCAGTCTTATTCTTTTCCGTGTTTCACCAAGTAATGACCAGATTTTTTTTATGTTATTTTTTTTATTTGCAGAATATAAACGTACACATTTTACAAACAGACAGGGACAAATCATAAATCGTCCGGATAAAAAAATAAATTTTACACACATTACAAAATCTTTCTCCAACATTTATTCAACCAATGTGTCAATAATTTTACAAACATCGGCAGGTTGATTTCTTGACAGGAGTGTTAAACATACATCAGTTACATAAGTACAAAGACATAATATGTTACCTATTTTTAAGGATTCATTACATTCAGGCATCATCTCGAGAATATTTTTAATAGTTATGGATGGTGTACAGTCACAGACAATAGACATGTTTATCATATTATGCCATTCGATCGATAATCTCCTCACAACATTCATTTGATTCTATAATTTCACTAAGCGCCTACCGTCACATGTATCATTGTCTGTTACATCGTCAACAATCTTGTACAACAAATTTGATATTTCATATCTGACCCGTTGTTTAAAGAAATATTTAGACAGATGGGTAAAGCAGAGGAGGTTCCCCATCGCAGACTTAGTCAGAATCAGCAGCAGCAGCAGCAAGTTTCCAGCAGTCAACAGCTTCGTAAAGCACCTGCTCGTAACTTTCATCCACAAGTTTCTGCCTGATAGAGGCCAGCTCTTCCACCATGTAGATCTCATCTCTGAGGTCGCACAAGACAGTTTCAACAGTCCCCTGGATTCTTTTTAGATGCGGTGTTAGACCAAACTGTTTCAAAGCCTTTGCTAAAATGTTTTTTAGCTCGGGCTTGAGGAGTTTTTGGCTGATCTCGTCGTAACATCCGTAAAAATAATAGGGGCTAGGTTCAAAATGGCGCCGCCATGTTCGGTCGCCGTTCAGGTCGCTCCGCGAAGACTGTGCTTTTATTTACTATTTTACTTTCTTTTACTCTCAATTTTTACAAACTTATCAACTGCATTGATCTGCTATGACAGCAAAACTCTTTTGGACATTGGTTACCTCTACACTGGACTGTTTCAGGATACTTTCACCGATCCTCTGTGGCCATCTGAGATTCTTCGGAACACCGAGTTGAACAATGGACAGAGCCGACAGCGAAGAATCAAGAAACACCGTGGGAAACGCGCAGGGATCCGCAACAGACTGAGGAAAAGGGCATTCAGCCCTCCCCTCCCAAGCATTCTTCTAGCAAATGTTCAATCCTTGGAAAATAAGATGGACGATCTTAGAGCCAGGATAAGTTTTCAACGGGACATGAGAGACTGTAACATCTTTTGTTTGCCCGAAACATGGCTCACGCCCGCGGTCCCGGACACAGCTGTGACGCCGTCGGAGAACTTCTCTGTTTTTCGGATGGACAGAACAGCCGAGGCCAGTAAATCCAAAGGCGGTGGAGTATGCTTTATGATCAACAAGAAATGGTGCGACCCCAGGAACATCACCATTCTCTCGCGGTCCTGCTCGCCTCATCTGGAACATTTAACAGTAATTTGCCGCCCATTCTATCTGCCGAGGGAGTTTTCTGCGGTCGTCGCGACCGCTGTTTACATTCCACCACAGGCAGACACAGGGCTGGCTTCATAAACAAACACCCCGATGCTGCTTTCATCGTCGCGGGCGATTTTAACAAAGCAAACCTAAAGAAAGTCTTGCCCAACTTTCACCAGCACGTCTCCTGTCCTACACGAGGATCAAACACACTGGATCATTGCTACTCTCCGTTTAAGAACGCCTATAAAGCGCGGTCACTACCAGCCTTTGGCAAATCGGATCATGCCGCCAAGTGGCGCGTCAGAGGGAATTTCTCAGAGCAACAACAACCACGTGATCTCTGTCTCGGAGGATGAAGTTCGGAGGGCACTCTAGCGTGTGGACGTCAGGAAAGCTGCTGGGCCAGATGGTATTTCAGGCCGTGTTCTGCGGTCCTGTGCTGATCAGCTCGCTGGGTTGTTTACATCTATCTTTAATGAGTCCCTCGCTACATCTGTGGTCCCCACCTCCTTCAAAAAATCCACCATCATCCCTGTCCCTAAGAACAGTAAACCCTCTTGTCTAAATGACTATCATCCAGTGGCTCTCACATCTATAGTCATGAAGGTCTTTGAGAGACTCATTAAAAACACCATTTGCGCCTTCATTCCTGACACTTTGGACCCTCTTCAGTTTGCCTATCGTCCCAATAGATCGACTGAAGATGCCATCTCTCATGTCCTCTACTCCTCCCTCACTCACATCGACAGCAAAAGTGGGAACTACGTAAGGCTGCTATTTATTGACTATAGCTCAGCCTTTAACACCATAGTTCCCATCAGGCTAACCTCCAAACTCCTGGATCTCGGCCTGAATCCTTCTCTCTGCCACTGGATTGAGGACTTCCTCACTGGCAGGCCTCAGGTGGTGAGAGTAGGCCAGTCCACCTCCTCCTCCATCACTCTGAGTGTGGGAGCTCCACAGGGCTGTGTCCTGAGTCCCCTGCTCTACTCTCTCTACAAGCATGACTGTTTGTCCACACACAGCTCCACCTCTATCATCAAATTTGCTGATGATACTGTTGTCCTGGGCCTCATTTCCAATAACAATGAGACGGCATACTTGGACGAGGTAGAGCATCTAACATCATGGTGCCAGGACAACTGTCTCTCTCTGAATGTTGGCAAGACCAAAGAAATGATTGTGGACTTCAGGAAGAGACAGCAACGGACATACTCCCCCCTCATGATCAGCGGGTCACCAGTAGAGAGAGTGAGCAGCTTCAAGTACCTGGGTGTAAACATCTCCGAGGACCTGACCTGGACTGCTCACATTCAGACACAGGTGAAAAAAGCCAGGCAAAGACTGTACCACCTGCGCCAGCTGAGGAAATTCAGGGTTTCACCAGCTATCCTGAAAACTTTCTATTTAGGGGCGATAGAAAGTGTATTAACCTCACAGCGTGGTATGGGAACAGCACCAGTCATGACTGCCAAGCCCTGCAAAGAGTCGTGCGCTTATACGAGCGTATCTCAGGGTCAGCTCTCCCGTCTCTGCAGGACGTCTACACCAAATGCTGCAAAGGTAGAGCTACTAAGATCATCAAGGACTCTAATCACCCTGCAAACCCTCATTTCACGCTGCTGCCATCTGGTAAGCGCTCCAGCCTGATGGCCAAAACTGAGAGACTCAGGAGGAGCTTCTTCCCCCAGGCCATCAGACTCCTGAACTCAGTCACTTAACATCACGTGACTTCACTTCAGGATAAACATCGATACACTGACATTGCACTGCACTTTCTGTTCTCGTTGTTACTGTGTAACAACCTGTTATAAACCTGTTTGCACATTATACTCTTTATACATTGGTTAACCACATATTTATAAGTCTACAGTTTACTCACTGCACAGTTTACTTCACTTATTTTATTCCACTTCTTTATTCTTATTTTTTTACTTTTTCTTCTACTTGACTTGATTTATTTATAATTCTACATATATATATATATATATATATATATATATATATATATATATATATATATATATATATATATATATATATATATATATATATATACATATAGTACTTTTTTTATCCTATTTCTATTATAATTTCCTCCTTGTGTTTTTAACTGTGAATTTGCACTGTCCATGGAGCGGACCTGTTTTACATTTCACTGCCGGTTGTATATTCTGTATATAACTGTGTATGTGACAAATAAAACTCTTGAATCTTGAATCTTCAAACAGGCATAAGTGTCTTGTTTGTGAAGGATGATCCACTACATAGCCGTCACAATCTTTTTTCATTCTTTTTCGATCAGGTGTTGCAGGATAACAGTGACGACCGCTTTAATGATTTTGTGACCTGTCACACCTATACAACCGTCCACATCATCATCGGAGTGGTCAGAAATCTTGGCAATGACTCCTGGAGACCCGTAGTTTGCGAGGAACGTGAAGTTATGGTAACCCATGAAGCTACATGAACTGCCTGCTAGTGATGCACCATTCAGGATGGAAAAGTTTAACTTTGATGTTGTTGTACCGGTCATATGCCTCACACCACTTAAACATCCTATCTATTTTAAAAAATATATCTTCCAACACAGGTACATCTTTCCACTGAAACATAAATTTAATGTCAGTATTTGAGGTGATCTGCCTCAGATATAGGCCATGAACGTTCCGGCAGCCCGAAATGTACAGAATGTACACATAATCTTCGGGGTACTTGTTAACGTGATCCGCAAGCAATCTGAATCTTGTTCCCATTGTCACCCCGCTCCACTCAGCTATGAACAGTGGGTCATCTCCTCCATCTTTCAAATCGCACCACACACATGTGTAAAACAGAATCCAGTCTTTCTCTGTAAAAACCAGATCTGGATCATCCGTTGTATTCGTTGTAAATTTTTCATCATTGTCCGCATTGATCAATCTGACCTCTCATGCGTTTTTGTTGAAATTGTACGTGCACACACGAGTACCTGCCAAATGAAAATCGTATCTGACATCCTCTAACGGCTCGTGGAGAAATTTGGACA